>JAZAYU010000007.1:7539130-7541630 GCA_038501625.1 Corbicula japonica
CGAAACCACATAAAACTCATCTGGACTATACTACTCTACTACATAGGTGCACATTTCCCAGCGTACAAACATTGCTTGTTATACAAATATGAAATTTTGTGGCGTGACGACAACGATAGTTTTGATCAAGGTTTGCCATTCCATCCATCCGTACCGTGGCTAAGAAGTTCGGAAAAAACCAAATCACTTGTACTGCGTATGAACATTGAAAGAAATAGTTCTAACAGTATAACATGCATGCAGACAATTTTATAAATTTTGCATTTGATGAAAAATTGTATTCTACTAGTTTGGATGGAATGTACATCCTTTCCGTCCGTCTGTCCGTCCATCCATCCGTCCGTCCGTCCGTCCGTCCGTCCGTCGTTCGTTCGTTCGTTCGTTCGTTCGTTCGATCGTTCCTCAACTTCCTGGTAATGGGTCAATGGTCCAAGTGACAAAGCAGGCTTGTTAAATTTTAAGAAATAAAAATAAACGTTGTTTACAATATACAGAATGTGTATTTACCTTAACAAATTACAAATATAACGACAGTTTTCCCCATTATTTGTTTCTAAGCAGCATTTAGTTATTCAGACTTCCGGTTAACTATTTGTTAGCTACTTGACATACTTATTTATTATTATTCATAAATGAGATGTGCATCGCTTTTCACAAGGTAACTGATTTTCTTGCATCAAATGTGTTATTAATAAAATCTAGATTAAGGTTCCTATACCGTAAAAGTAATGCCTCAATTAAATGATAAAACGGGACTTACATGATAAGGAATCTCGAAGTGTGATCGCTTTGTTGTTGACTGCCAACTTCTTTCGGGACAACACAGAGATCGAATTCGCTATTCGCAGCATCCACTTTAGTCTTTAGAGTTTTAATAAAGGGTCATATTTTGAAATAAACGAAGAATGAAAGTTAACTGAACTCAGTAGAGGGAAATGGGTGGTTATGTGGATCGTAAAAGATATTGCAGATCAAACCTATTTTCCTCACCTTAGCCTCGTGTGTCATTCAATTTTGTTGACTATATTTATCCCATGGGAGTTCAGATTTGATTCTTTACAAAAGCATTTTTAATGAATTAAGTTAATCGTGTTGTTTGCCTTAAACAGAAAACTATTTTTTTGTTGATCGGTATATTCCATATTCATTCTATTGAAAATATTTTACAATAACATAGTTCAAATATTACAGAATATCTTAATTTGTTTAGCATTATTCAAACACTTATCTCAATGTCTTACTCGTTTTAAAATTGTTTTGCTGAATGAAAACTTGTTTTTTTTAGAATGGATAATAATTGTTTAAAAAATCAGGTGAATATTGCGAAAGATGTTTAGCCAACTTAAGGCTGGAGTCTAGCAGGGTAGAAAATTGACATTTTCATGTGACCTTTCCAAGTGATGAAATTACTGACGCTATCTTGTGCACTGTAAATGTGTGTTTATAAATATGGCTATTTCGGATCTGCATCTTTGTTTTTTTTTAAATATCTGCTGAATATACAAACAAAGAACAATTGTTTGAACATTCCGAACTAAGTATTTAAGTTCAATTACGTTTTTGAGCTCTTAGTTCGTTTTTGAAGTCATTGTAGTTCTGAATCATGGGCACAAACGAGGAGGTCTTAAATTGTTTTGCCACTGACTGTTCCAAGACGGTAACCCTTCGGGTTATTATTTACGTTAATAATTTGTGCGGTCTATTTTAAATTGATAAGTGTTTAACAATCTTCTCCTCTCTACTTTTTGACTGTTTGGGGAGGCTGTGTCTAACATGTTCACATTCCTGATATGCGTATGTCACTTTTTATAATACAATCGTGGTCGGTAATGTTAAGGGGTTGTGTCATATTATAAACTTTCAATAACCTTTCCTTTTCTTTGTTTATCAGATTCCCACATTCTTGTGTTGACCATTGTGTAAAACTTATTCTTCCGGATTTATACCCCGCAGCATCATTGCAGAACTCTGTGGATTTATGTCACACTCTTGTTTAAAATATATTGATTTTAACATAAGATGTTAGAAAAACATGTTCGAAGTACAATTTGTATACGCCTCGATCTTTCGTTCATTCGCTAGCTCGCACGCTTCCTCCTCTCTGGCTCCCTCCCTCACTTCCTCCCTCCCGCGTATTTTTTTAGGATTTCCCTGTTTCAGCGTTATAATATTAAAGAAATACACCCAGACCAGAAGTTTGACGAAGTTTTTTTTCAAAGTAGTATATGCGTCACTATGGTGCCGTAAAATCACATTATGTAATTAGTAGTATAGGCGCCATTATGAGACCTTAAAACATTCGTTATAAATAAAAGTAGTATAGGCGCCAATGTCACACCATTAACACTCATAATGTACTTAGCAGACTCTGCACTTTGGATGATGCGTTCCGTCATGCGCACTGATAACAATTATCGGACTTTATATCGTAAAATTATGCACTTGCTGTTCGTTGATCGGGCGTTTGTGGATCGAAATATTTTGTCTGAGGTCCCTTCCA
>JAZAYU010000007.1:7561630-7567485 GCA_038501625.1 Corbicula japonica
GTGAATACCGACAGACCGGTGCAGGCTATTGTAAACCGGCTCAACAAGTTGTCGTCCCCAGCCAAAAATCAGCCAAGTACATCAGGTACGGTAATCAAATAGACATTGAACTTTATTGTTATTTGATATAAATCACATAGAGAAAGTATTTTTGGCTGCCGATGTGTTGATTACCTAGTAAATCTTACTCTTTAACTTTTGCACAGCACTCCACTCACCTACCAAGATGGAGGACTGGCAGGATGACAAGTTTGTGGATGAGGTAGAAAAGCTTGAGCAGCGCCAGACGCAGAAGGACCCACCCAGCACTCCAACTCGCTCCTTGTCCGAGCTCCGGGCAAAGCCAAAACTGCAAGGAATCCTTCCCCTTCCAGGTATTTAATGATGAATGTTACAAGAAAACTTTTTAATTTTCATTCATTTATTATCTACATATATTTAAAAATAATACACATGCTTTAAAAAAATAATTATTGTATGATATGCTTTAAAAGTGTAATTTGGAATATTTTTCAGACACGCACGTCAGAGTATTTGCCTGAACTGGTAAGACATCCGCCGTGTAGTTGTAGTAGCACATAATATCACGCTTTCTTGTTGTACACGTGTAGTCTATTTATAGTCGCACTATAATATGCTTATCATATATGGCTTTGGGTTGTTTCTGTGTGAAGGAAATCTCTAATGCTGCACTTCTTTTTATAATCTGCACATCTAATATTGCAAATATGCTATTCTAACATTTATTATTTTATTATATATTAATTTTATTGTTACAAGCATATATTTTTATTTTATATGTATGTAAGTTGATCTATTTTCTGTACAGATGAGTACCCATTACCCGATGGCTGGAAACAGACCATGCCCAAAGAGGACCATGCATGGGTCTCCAGAGAGCTATTTAGGACCGGCAAACATGGCAAGGCTGAGCTCAAGTCTGGTACACTTAGGCAGCTCTGGTATTATCCCCCACAGCCCACCCTCATTCCCAGTCAAGTCCCCAACCCTGACAGGTATTTCGCACACCCTTTGTTAGTCTGGATGCCCAAGCGCATGTGGCGTGTTCCCCTGTATTGCCCAGAATGCAAGGTGAGGGAATTAACTTTAGCAGGCATTCATAGGGTTGTTAGACAAGTACTGGACTTGACGGGCTTCTACAATCTGGTAACAGAGATGTATAGGTGTACGTCTTGCGCCGAACGCAGGTTTCTAGCCTGGAGTCCACCCATAGTTAACCAACTTGACATTGGCCACAGACACCAGTTTCCTGTTTTGCTGACATACCAGTAAGTATTGCAAATCAATGAATTTGAATCAAGAACAAGTCAGTGCTAGTTTAAGTATCATTCAGGTCTAATTGTTTTCTTTTATTTACAGCAATGCCTGTGACGTTGGAGTGATTACCATGCTGAGGACACGTGGACTTGGAAATAGCCCTTCTCTACTGCAGCGTAAGCTGGAAGAGAATCACGGTCAGTTTTGGTACATGAAGACGTGCCATTACTTGGCAGACTGTGAGGCTATTTTCAAGTCTGGTGTCATCAGCAGGACCACAGTGAAGGATCCTCCCCCACAGATGCCAGTTCCCAAGTACAGATGGCTGCAGACAGTGTATGCCAGTGATGTCAGCAGACGGATTGATGAGGTGAAGGCCGCTATTACAAACACGTTTGGGACAGTCTTAAAAATTGATTCAACCAAAAAGGTACATACAAGTTGACATTTACACTTTGTTTTCCATGATGGCTGTAAATTGTGCTTTTTAAATGCTATGCTCTTCTTTTTCTTGTATATTTTTCAGGTAGCAAAGAAGCTGGCTGGTCACAGTGCTGGCACTGCGGCTTGGGCAACCAACATTGGAAATGAAGACGGCCAGGTGTTGATGTCAGTGCTTACATGTCAGGAGGGGTATGGCCTTGGACCGATGGTGGCAGGTATTGTTGACCGCTATTCTAGAGCCGGACAAGCTCCCCCCGTGCTCTTGTATGTTGACCGGGACTGCTGTGGCGATAGTCTGCTGAAAAGAATGTTCCATGCCTGGCCTGACATGAAAGTACGACTCGACATCTGGCACTTCATGCGCCGTTTCTCTGCTGGCTGTTCCACAGATGCACATCCCCTGTATGGGATATTCATGGCCCGTCTCTCCAAGTGCATCTTTGAATGGGACCAGAGAGACTTGAGAGCCCTGAGGGAAGCCAAGCTGGCTGAACTCGAACAGCAGCTCATACCACAACCTACTACCGATGATGTCACGAGACGTCTCAGCAAGAGGGAGTTGGCGTTACACTGCCGTCGCCGTACCCGCGGAGAGGCTGAGACCACCCGACTGATTGGCGACCTCATCGAGGCATTCACGGGAGACCAGGGACTTGACACGGCGGGAGTACCTTTGTTTGACAAAGAGAAGATACTCAACATCTGGGAGTCTCAAAAAAAGCATGTTGCCTGCATTCAGGACCCTCCTGGAGTAGCCCTGTATAAGCAGACAGGCTTTGTCACCAAAGGTACTCGTCGCCTTGCCAAGTTGAGGTGTGCCCGTGGATCCACATCCCTAGAGTCATTTCATCTGCACCTTGCCAGGTTTATCCCAGGTAATAACTTTAGAATGCTTGTTTTGTTTGCATTAATGCACTAAAATTGGGTACCAGTCTATAAACATTGTGTAAAAAAGCATGTGTGCTCAAATGCGACATTTGTTTTTACAGGCACGACAGCATCTGATGTTCACCTGCAGATGTACCTGCTGGATGGCCTTGTGCGCTGGAATGACGACAGGTCCAGAGAGGCTCGCACAGACATTGACCCCGCCGCTTGCAGCTACAGTGGTCTACTGCAGCATGCGGTAAACAACCTGAGTTTGACCCTGCTGGACAGGAAACTAGCCCCCAACTACAATGTCCCCAGGAAGTACACTGGTAAGCATGATTTCTTGTTTCATGTATTGTTGTCTCATAAATGCCTTATTCAATTGTGCCCCTGCTGGGAATCGAACCCAGGCCTCTCCCCATGTAAATGGAGAGTATTCTACCACTGAACTACAAGGGCGATTTCTAGAATGTGGCATATGAGACTGCAATACAATCTACTTTTGTTTTGCAGGTGAGAAAATCGGAATGGAGTACCTCTATTCTCAGACTGGGCAGGTCATGCAGGACGTGTTTTCCAACCCGGACTGCATGGAATCTGCCCAGTATGAGATAGATGGTGACGGTGACCAGACCGATGAGGAAGACGAGGGTTTCGAGGAAGAAGTTGATGACCTCACCCTTCCACCAGTCGATGCTTCTAGTGCGGACCAAGTCCCCCCCATCACCCCGGATATGACTAGTAACACCCCGAAAGTGACTTCCAACTCCCAGCCGGTAACCACCCCTACTCCCGAGACCAGTGAATCCCCATCTGTAATGGACCAACCTGCTAGCATAGATGACCCTAGTGTAAGTTTAAAAATTTCAGGCATTTGTAAATTCATTATTAATTTGCTTTGTTTTCAGCGGACAGTTGTAACGTTGAATTTGATATTTCAGGATGCTGTTGGTCCAGACAATATTGGCGGATACGACAGGGTTGCAGCACTTGCGGAGTACCTGGCTTCACTGCGTGACCAGTCCATGGCACTGAGCAACGAACAGGCGGCTTTCATTATCAGACTGTGGCACAACCTGAAAGAGTACGACAAGCAGCCGACTGTTCCGAGACCACGCACACAGGCAAGGTTGAGCCAGGGTAGGTTTAAGGCTAGGGGTAAAAACACCGTTGTGGAAGGTGTAGACAGCACAAAGAGGTAGGTACCAATGCCATTAAAAGCAAACATGAATTTTTGTGATGTGATTTGGTAAACCTGTTTTGATCACTATTTATATGTTCTTTTTTTGTGTGTATTTCCAGATGCTTCCTTGGGCAAGGTACAGGACCAGCCCAGCACCCAGACTCTAACCGCTACATGGAACTCCTGATCATCCGGCTGTGCAGTGCCTTTCCAACACCAGTCAAGAGCAAGGGAAAGAGATCAGAGGACCGCTTCACCGTGATTTCCCGAGCCTACAAGGACATCAGGGAGAAGGTACTGGGCAACGCCAAGGTCATGGCCGAGACAAGGATCGTACTGCTTGAGCTCAACAAGCTTACCATCACTCAGTGGTACAACAAGCGGGTAAAGGCTCAAGAGCGCCAGATGTTGGAGCAGAGCATCCGACTGCCCATTCCACCCATGGAATCTGCCCAAGCCCTGCCAGAGGTTCGAGTCTCGGCCAGCCAGACAGTGCCAGTGCCACCTGACCAACAGCACGAATTCCATCTGCCACCAGTGACAAAGGGGACAGCCAGGAAACGGCTCTTTTCGCCACCAACAGAGTCCCCAGCCAATCCAGACTCGACATGCCCGAGGGTTCCAATACCCATTCGGCCCAAACCCATACTTGACAACCAACAACCCGAACTTGACACCAGTTCCCCGCCAGAAGCCAAGAGCAGCACCCCAACATTGGCAAGAACAACAGCCTGGTACAGGAAGAAAGTAGACAAGAGAAAGGAGGCTGGAGAGTATGTCCGACAGTACGCAAGGACACCCAAGCCGACCTACAGCTGCCACAGATGCGGGGAATTGAGGACCTCTGAGAAACACCACCAGTACTACGGTCATTGGTACTGTGCCACTACCATGACCGAGTCCTTGGAGGAGTGGAGGTCCTCAAGGGAGAAGAGCAGGATGGAGAAGAAGAGAAAGAAGCAAGAAGAACAAGATCAGTAATAGGTTTATTTGGTAGGTATTTAATAAGTGATAAGTAAATAAGTAAGTGAATTTCTTAATAGCAGCTGCAGCAGCAACAACAAATCATCATCATCAGTGGACAGAAATGCTTAATTTTGGACATTTGGTATCATGCATCATTCTAAATCATCATTTTTAATCATCATCATCATCAGCATCATCAACATCCTGCTCTTCTTCTAATGCTGCCAACTTGTATTTGTATTAAATATCAAGTTGAAGGTCCCAAGCCCTTAAAAAAGCAGAGGGGAAAAAGAGCCAGTTGTAATTTTATGTATTTTTATTATTTTATCTGTATTATTTATATAACTGTATTGTATATGTGTATCACAGTCTCAGAGGCCAGTTTCTAACGATCGCCCTTGTAGTTCAGTGGTAGAATACTTTCCATTCACGTGGAGAGAGGCCTGGGTTCGATTCCTAGCAGGGGCTCAACTGAATATGGCATTTTTGAGACTGAATTTATTGTATTATTCTGGTGTACTTTGTCTATATAAACACTATATACACTAAATGCTTAATATCATTTATTGATGAAATTTATACAGAAACACTGGCAATCAATACTGCAACCGATAGAACGTTCATTTTCACACAAATCGTCCAAATTTCATGAAAATCGGCCCAGTAGAAGAGTGGCAATTGCAATTATAGTCCGGTAAGGGTCCGAAAACATTATTTTCACTCCAGTTACCATTATTTACCATTATTATACCATAATTTACCATTATTTTACAATTATTTTCACACCAGTTACCAATATTTCACTCCAGTTACCATTATTTACAATTATTTTACCATAATTTACCATTATTTTACCTTTATTTTCACTCCAGTTACCATAATTTACCATTATTTTACCATAATTTCCCATTATTTTACCCTTATTTTCACTCCAGTTACCATTATTTTCACTCCAGTTACCATTATTTACCATAATTTACCATTATGTTACCATTATTTTCACTCCAGTTACCATTATTTTCACTCCAGTTACCATTATTTACCATTATTTTACCATAATTTACCATTATTTTACCCTTATTTTCACTCCAGTGACTTTTATTTTCACTCCAGT
>JAZAYU010000007.1:8769349-8841788 GCA_038501625.1 Corbicula japonica
TATGCTAAGAACAGTATTTTCACTACTCTGACCACTGCAGACCAAAATCTGATTGCACATTCAAAAAGTCTGATAAGGATCTAACTCTCAGCTAATAAATAAATATATTTCTTCACAACATTCTAGTTGAAACTTAAAAATAAAGCCCCCGTTCAGTTTGGTTTTCATTACTTGCTTTACCATTGCTTAATGAAGAAATCATTGTCTATGTGCACACCCGAGTCACTTAACATCACTTCATTTCCTTTGAGTTTCTTAATTGTTTTAACTTCACTTTACATACTAACAATAACTTAATGTTATTTTTAAATATTTATAACATTGTTTTTACACTCTTTTATCTAAGTTTCGGCATAAAGCCTTTTTCAAGACCATTTACGGTATAGAAAATTTCTACATTATTTTCATTGTTTTACAGTACAGACAGGAAATACTAAACATATTAACGTCAACGTCATAAATACGCGTTACATTGCACGCCAATTTGCGCGCCAATATACGGACATGTAACAATGAATATAATGTATCGTACATATTACAATAACAATTACAAATTAGCCTTGTAAATAAATTTTACCGATTATTCTATATTTAAATGTGTATGCGTATGATTTGTGTGTGTGCGTGCGTGTGTGTGTGTGCATGTGTGTGTGCGTGCGTGTGTATATGTGTGCGTGTGTTTGTGCATGAGTGAGTGTGCGTTATCTGGTGCGAGTAATTGCGCGTGCATTCGCAAGTCTGTGCGCGCACGCATGTGTGTGATTGTGTGTGTTTGGGCGTAAATATTTATGTTCTTTATGTGTAATACATACAACAGACTTCAGTCTGGTAAATTAAAAACAGAATTTATAACTTTGTTGGTAGAAGGGATAGTTCTGTGCCAATTTGGTGCTTCATGTATTCCCTTTCAAATGATAACTTTCTTCATTTTGCACACACAATAATCAACCACATTTTTTTAATTAAAACCCTGGGCCTAAGATCATAAAACTTAAATCTGGAGACCAGTCACAAATCTCAAGCGTCTGATTTATGGCAACTGGTCGCCATTTCAGCCAATCAGGAGCTTGAGATTTGAGACTCGTCTCCAATTTCGTTTTATGATCTAGTGCCCTGGTATGACTTACATATCTTGGTCTGTTCTAGCAATTGAGACCATACAGCCCAAACTGCGGGTGATTCTAGCACTGGGCCCTTGCATCACTGTCTTTTTGTCCTGCCACTCTAACTGACCTGTTCCAAACAAGATTAAAAATATATATATTTCATACCCTGGTTTTATGGCATGGGATTCCATTTTATTCGTGGGCATAAAATTGTGTGTTAGCATTTTAAAAGGATCTTAATTTTATTTTAACCGTGTTTTAATTTAAATTCTTAAATTCATTTTATGTTCATGAAGGAATTTGCATGCAAAATCCACTAAAACATAGTAACCCATGAATATTGATGATTTAACAGTAACCAAATTAATCTAAAAGCGAACAGCGAAGATCCTGATCAGATGTGTAGGATGTGCCAGCTGACCTGGATCAACACTGGTTGCAAATGGGAAAAAGCCTGTATAAATGGGAGTAAAGTATTAAAGCAATTCATTTCATCTAAAATAACAAATTAAAGCAACAAAACATGTATTTGTACCTTTCCATATAATATTCCTGTTCTGCAATGGGTTGTTGCCTTGGTCTGGACCCGGTAAAGCTGCCTGACCTCCCTGAGGCCCCGATATTGCACCGCCCACTGACTGAGGTCCACCCATCGTATTTCCCACAGACTGAGGTCCGCCCATGGAACTGCCCACTGAGTGAGGACCTACAGACTGAGGACCGCCCATTGTACTGCCTACTGACTGAGGACCTCCCATAGTACTACCAACAGACTGAGGACCACTCATTACACTGCCCACTGACTGGGGACCACCAATAGCACCGCCCATTGTACCACCCATCTGACTAGCATTGTTCAAATTTGGCATGGACTGTGTCATCCCAGCTGAAATAAATATTCCTTTTTATTCCTTTGTCACATTACTAAGACACCAGGATTTTCAATGTGACAAATATCTCATATTGTCAATATTTCTTAGATGAAAGGACACAATTTATTGTTGTTGGTATTTCTCAAGTTGGCATTTAAAAAGATGTTTTGGGTGATTTAGTTTTTGTGTCTTTAGCAGCCATCCAAGGGAGTCACTAAAAGTGGCTGCTGGAGAAAGGTGGCTGATAAAGACAGTAAAAAATTAGAACAAAATGTCAGTTTAGATCACATTCAACCTGGCTGTTTAAGACAGATGGTTGCTGTCGCAGGTGGCTGCTAAGGCAGGTTTCACTGTAGAATACTAACTAGATCTTATTATTTTTCTTTATTGTTCTAACATTTTTAACAAACGAAACAATTATTTAATAACACCAATTTGTGCAAAAATTTACTGAACTGCCATTAGAGAGATTTCGAACATTTTCTTATTTAACAAAGAGAGTGCAATGACGACTGAAGACAGTCCTTAAGGTACATTTTGGTTCTTGTGCACTGAACATCTTCTTATTGCCCTTTATCAATATTTTTATGAATCATTGCCCATTAGCAATATTCCGAGAGTCATTGCTCTATATAAATATTCTTAGTAGTGCCATTTATCAATATTCTTAGAGTCATTGCCCTTTATCAATATTCCAAGAGTCATTGCCCTTTATCAATATTCCAAGAGTCATTGCCCTTTACCAATAATTCCAATGTCATTGCCCTTTATCAATATTCTAAAAGTTATTGATCTTTATCAATATTCAGAGTCGTTGCCCTTAATCAATAAGTTAAGTGCCATTGTCCTTTATCAATATTCCTTAAGTCTTGCACAAAGTTGGAAGTTCCTACCTGTACTAGGTAACGAAGGCATAGTGGATACTCCCATTGTGTGAGGAACACTGGAGATATTAGAGGCCATACTGTTTTGAATGTTACCCATAGTGTTGGTGGGCATTCTGATCTGACCCTGCTGCTGCATGCCCCCCATACCAAAGTTGTCCTGAAAACATACACAATTCCATGGATGTGCCAGCTGATATGAATCTACACTGTTTGCTCACACAATAAAGTTGTGTCAATGGAGGAAAGGGTTAACCTAAAAGATATGCATGTTTTACCCTTTACACCATATATACAGATTTTATCGCATATGGAACCTGTGTATCCAGATCCGTGCTATCTGATCAAGATCCATGCTAAAAAATTCATTGTGTTATTTTTTTTACCAAGAAGCAAGCCATGAATATCATATTCAGATGACATGGAATAGCAAACTGATCTGGATCTACACTGGTTGCACAAATGTTAACCTGTCTTCTAATAAAAAAGTTATGGGCTGGACATGAATGCGGGTCAGACGGACAACCCCCAAGACTTTATTCTCTCCCGAATTTTCGGGGAGCATAAAAATTAATGGTGATTTGGACTGCACACTGTTCCCCCATGGAGTAACAGCCACATACCATGGAGTAAAGGTTTAAAATAATGAAGGCAGTGCCCAAGGTTATAAAACTGAGCATGGAAACCAGTCTCAAATCTCAAGCATCTGATTGGCTGAAATGGCGACTGGTCGCCATTTCAGCCAATCAGATGCTTGAGATTTGAGACTGGTTTGCAAACTCAGGTTTATAACCTCCAGCTCTGATGTTTGCTGAATAGGAACAGTGCTTGAAAAAGCATAAAAATATCACATTTCGATGCTTAATCATGAAATAAAATTTGATCAAACAATGAAATGAACAAATATCCTCTATGAAAAGATAGGTTTAAAAACATTATTTATCACCTTAAGACTTGGCGTTCTACACCATGAACAGATACTAACCTGCTGACCAGCAGTAGAGTTTATCCCCTGGGAGGCAGGATTCTGGGGCCGGCCCATGTTGCTGTATGGTAACGACTGCTGGGACATGCTTGGCATCATACCCACTGGTCCCTGTGGCTTGGACATCTGGTTCCCAAACATCCTCTGCTGCTGCTGCTGCTGCTGCTGCTGCTGCTGCTGCTGGTCCTATAAACAATATTATATGCTGAATCCCATCATTCTCCACTTTTTTAAAACTATCCGAATTTGGGATCCAGATGTCCAATGAACGATCCGAACAGATATCCGGATATCCAACAAACACTTTGTTAATAGTAATTTGACTTTTTCATATATATATAAACGCTTCATGATTTTAATATTTTAATTAAATAAGAAACAATAAAACATTTGATATCCTCAAAAGTTACATGTACTTTTTTCAGTTGTTAAATAAATATTGCAAAAGTTTGGAATTAAAAGCTGTTTGAATGAACTGTACATTAGCTGTTTTTTATTATCCTTTTAATTCCCGAAATGTTTCGAACATAGAACTATAGAAAGGAAAGCATGACAAATAATTTGTTTAGAACAAGAATTTAAATAACTCAAGATCGCGAGATCAAATTCAAATGAATTCATCAATAATTTAATAGAAACAACCAAACTGACATAATTTAACGTAAACCTCTTGTCTACAGAATTATTGCTCTTTCCTTTCTCAATAAAACCGATCAAACAAAATCAAAGATAATTTTCTTTACTCAAAATGGGTAAAACTCAAACATTGACAATTATTGAGAAAGTCATACTTTAACACATTTCTACACCTGTGAAGCCCAATTTACTGCGTGTCATCACCTCTCGACAATCCGTATAACATGCTTATGATTAAATGCACACTGACACAGACAGATAATTTAGCAAAATAAGAAATACATAAAATTTTAAGTTTTTGTAAACAAATATCTGGTTGCCAAATTCGATCAAGATATCCGGTGATCTGAATGGATATCCGGATATCCGTTGACATCCCTAATCATTATATATCACATTGGTTTTATTTTCACAAATTTCGTGCAAGGGAAAGCTTGCAAATCAAATCCAAAAGAAGTTTACCTAAGTAATAGCTATTCTTGTGAGAATCATAACTGTGGGAATTTGTCCCTGCAAGAATTTAATTTGCATCACCTGTGCGAAAAGCAACCCTGCAAAATTCTGTGATACCATAGTATATCGTGCAGATTTTTCACCATTGTGGGAAAAGTTCAATTCTGAAGTTCTGAATAGTTTCTCATTTGCAAGAAATTTTCTCTGTGCTTTTAATTAACACATGAGATTTATTCTAAAATTTTGTTTTAATGATCATATTTTTACTCTAATCAGATTGCTTTGTCTCTATGTGTACTTACAATGTTGTATAGTTTGTAATTGTCATATTTTAACCTTGCATAATTTTGCATTAAACCAGTATTGTGAATCTTTATGTCATCCTATATAATATCATATGTACGCCAAACGTCATGATTAATTTTGACATCAACGTCATCTGATGTAGACGTCACTTCCATTTATGACAAACAATCCTGAAGAAGGCATTATGGCGGAAACGTCAATGTAATAAAATCTTGAAGTTTTGACCTCTGGGATTTACTTAAATTAACACCAAATAACATACATGGTGCAGATTACAGGAAAAGCTGTCTTTAGTTATATTCCATGACATTTATGTTGTTGCTGATTTGAAAACAACTTACAATTATCTGTATACACACTTACATGCTTATGAAGTACACTTCACGGGTTAAACCTTTTACTCAGGTTTTATCTTGTAATTTGACAAGTGTAGATCCAGCTTAGCTGGTGCAACCACACCCGATCAAGATCTACACTGTTTTCTTCTTGGTCATAAATAACCATATGAATCGAAAGCAAACAGTTTCAGATGGCACTGATGTGTCAGCTGATCTGGAACTACACATTTTGCCCATGGAATAACAGTTGCATTACGAAAACACACTACATAAATGTACCAATATTTAAGTAACAAATTTAGTAACCAATTCATAAACACTTTACAGAAATGTACAAATATTTTAGTAACAAATTTCATCATAATATTATGAGCACCATTATTTTTGTCAATCAGTTTATCATGTTGGCATTTACCTTCATCTGTTGCTGCTGCTGCTGCTGTTGTTGTTGTTGTTGCTGAGATGTTATGGGTGACTGTGACATCATACCGGTACTCTGCTGGGTTGGAAGCTTGACAGCTTGTCCCTGGCTCGACTGCTGCCCTGGCATTTTGTTCACCTGGCCTTGACCAGGTTGCTGGAATGGCATCTGTGGTTGTTTCTGAGACACTGGGGGAATACTGCTTCCTCCTAACCCTCCTGAAAATCATCACAAGAGAAAATAATGTGCAAGGGTTCCACAAGCTGTTGAAATTCAAGGGTCATTTTGGTTATGTTTTGGGGAATTCTGCCAATTAGTAGCTAAAATACCCTTAATTTAAGGAAACAATGACCTTTCAGATACAATCATTTGGTCAAATTGAGGCCTTTTAGGACATTTCAAGAGTCAAAGGGTCATCTCCCAGGAGATGTCAATGAAACCCCTGGGCTGAAGGTTATAAAGCTGAGATTGGAAACCAGTCTCAAATCTCAAGCATCTGATTGGCTGAAATGGCAACTGGTCGCCATTTCAGCCAATCAGATGCTTGAGATTTGAGACTGGTTTCCATGCTCAGTTTTATAACCTTGGGCACTGATGTAGAAAATGAATTGTACTGACAAATTAAGTGAACTTTTGTCATCAAACGCTCTTGTGACCTTGTCCAAGAATGATTCGCCCACAAATGAAGGGCACCATGTGTCAAATGTTGCCCTACCTGGGAACGATTGGTCAGAAGAAACAGTCAAGCAAAAGACAAAGGCCCTTTGTTTAATGAACTTAGGAAAAAAAAACATTAATGGAGGTTAAAAAAATTTAAATGGATAAACAGTTAGTATCTTCATTACCTTGTGACTGTTGAGATGATTGCTGATTGGACTGTGGGGACGGCTGTGCTGACGATATTATAGATGGCGCTGTTGTCGGCACTTTAAAATGACTCTCAGTGTTTGATGATGGTGCAGGAGATCTAGAGGCTGAAAAGAGGAAAACAAAACTATTTTTTTGCAAACCAGATTTGTTTTTCCTGTGTTTTATTGTTGTTGGAAGTATACGGCATGAGTGTAAGGTGAAGATGGCAAAAATTGTCACTCAGGGTGAACTGTTTTAGCAAGAATGAGGCTCCCAAGAGTTTCCACCCAAATAGTTCATCAGAGGAGACAGATTTTTCTATCTTAAACCAATATGCACACGTGTTAACACAAATATATGGCATAAAGGGAAAGACAAGAAGTGTTCTAATATCAGACAGATAACAAGCATTGTATGGTTTCAAGCTATCAAATTTGTTAGCATACTTCTTGAACAAAAGGTGCTATAATTGTGAAATGGCCATAATAGTGATACAAAAAACATGTAGTTGGTTTGAGCAAAACAAAAAATTGAAATGTGTCCATAGGACATAGATGAGAAAAAGTTTGAGTATGTTCAAGGTAAAAACTTAAATCCTTTCCTCCATAGACACACCTTTATTGCATGGGTGACCAGATTCAGATCAGCAGCACATCCATGCCATCTGATCAGGATCTGCACTGTTCGCTTTTTGATTTGTTAGGTTATTTCTGACCAAAATGCGACCAGTGCAGCTCCTGGTCAGACGGTACAGATGTGCATGCTGATCTGGATCTACACTGGTCGCACATGCGTAAAAATGTGTATTTATGGAGGACAGGATTAACTACTCACATAAGAGATTCTTCATATGTTCATCTCTACTGTCATCACCTGGTATGGGGGTGTGTGCTCGCTCTGAAATTATATTGTATATTCATCCCATAGTACAACAAGACCTTTGTAGGTAAACATATGGGGCATGTCAGTGAAAGAAGTCTTTGGTAATATTTATTGACATTTTAGTTGTTATTTTATTTTATGCTTTCTAGTTAATTATAGAATTTTCCTAGTGAAATTTAAGTGGTATTTCACTGTTTTCAAACAGTGGAATATCATTTTTATTTTCACCGTTTTTTAACGTTAGTACCCAAAAGCACATAACATTATGAATGAGAACGTTTAGAAAACGGGCTCAAATTTGGGTAAATGACTTCATGACATCACGTCATAAACAAATGTTTTTGGCCTCATTTCATGCAATCTTTTTGTCAAATTCATAGAAATTGTGCACTAAAGGCATAAAATAAAAAGAAAATTTGTTTTTACCAGTAAAAGATAGAACTATATTTCACTAGTGAACTTCCGGAATTATGCATTTTTACTTGAGGCTTCACCACTCATGAAAATACGAATTCCGGAGCTCATTGGTAAAATATATTTCTATCTTACCTTAGTAAAAACAAATATCCTCTATATAATTGGACAGAACTTATGTTTATCCATTTAAAAATCTTTTTAACTAAAAGATGATTTTATAACACAATTAATCTATATAATGTTAATTTTACACAAAATGCATTTGTTAAAGTGATTTTTGTTTAGTAAAATTGAAAAAGAAAGTGGCATCATTTGACAAAATGCAAGAGATTGTTCTTTGCTTCTGGGATTCACAGACTTTAAACAACCCAAATATTTTTCATACCCTGATGAATGCAATAAAATATCAATCCTGAAATGCATTATACCTTCTAGTTCATATCCGTGTAAGAGCACATGATGATGCAGGTCTATGGAGAAATCTTTGGTCTGAGCCGGAATGTCTGGAGTGCTCGCCTGAAATACAAGGTCACTTGCACTAACAAAATCACCAGGAATATAGATCATGAAACAGGGTCCAAAATCATAAAACTAACATAAAGACTCTCAAATCTCAAGCATCTGATTGGCTAAAATGGCAATGCTTACTTTATACAATCTGTGCCGTCCATATGGTCTGATCAGGAACTGCACTGTTCGCTTTTTTGATTTGTTAGGTTATTTCTGATCAAAATGCGAACAGTACAGATCATGCTAAGACACATTCAGAATTTTATACTTATCAGCAGACAATCCAACAAAATTTAAAAACCTGTTGTCCACTCGAGATATTGGATGAATCAAATTACTCAGATTTAAGAATCTCCTACAGGCTTGTTATAATTCCTTAGACGGTAAAGACATTTTTTATAAATATGTACACAAACTTATTGGGCCGACTTAATTTGCTTATACAAGGTTTTGATGCGCCCTAACCCTGTCAGGGTTGTGAGGAAAGAAGTAATCCATTTGCAGGGCTTTTTTTCACCATTTTGGGAATATGACCCATACCCCTGGAATTGGGAAATTTATCGTCGTTTTGCCAGAAATTAGTAATTTTTTTAGCATCATTGGGGAATAACAAGTGTTACTGTTATCTGCTGTTTTTTTTAATCATTGCCATCCATATTTAATATTGTCAATAATTCCTGGCTTAAAGAGCAAAAGATGCAGTGCTGATGCTGTTGTTTTTCATCAGAAATGTTTGTTTTGATTCAATTGGGAATTTTTCTTCTCAAATTGGGAAAAAAGTATATGTTTTGCCATTGGGAACATGACAGAATAACGGCTATAAAATCAACTGAAAAAAAGCCCTGATTTGTATCAACTCTGTACCAAATTGTCATTCTACCTAACATTTGCCATACTGGGCTGTCATAAAGACAGAAAATGATTTAGGCCAAAACCCTAAATGAATAAAGTGATTTGCCAGGCCCCATTTAGGAATTGGCATATGCCGGTGAAACCCAAATGAAAAGTAAATGAAGTTCGTTGATAATAAATTGCAATATGACTTTTTTTAAAAACTGCTAAAACTTGAATATGATGAAATTTATTTCATTGAGCAGTTGAGATAAAAATTACTTAACCGTCATGAGACTAAATTTTGCAATTCTTTTCCCATGTGGCATGCAAACAACACAGCAGGCTGGCCAACATTGATTTTTGTTATAAATATGGACAGTGTTTATACTAACCTCTTCATACAACTTTTGTAAGGCCGGTATTTTCCTCGGTGAGATTATAGATAGGTTGATACCTCTCTGAAACAATACATTCCAGCAATTTTACTTATAAAAAAAACTTTCAATGCTCATGTCCACTTATACGATCTACTAGATGGGTGTTCAGTTTTTGTCGTAACAAAAATCAAAGTATTAAAAGGGGCATAACTCCATCAAACATTACAATGAATTAAAGATTTTAGCATCATCATAACCCTGTTGTCATAAAGAATATAATTTGAAAGTTTAATGTAGAAATATCAAGAATTGGCAAAGTTATAGATAATGTTAGGTTTTCAAGAAAAAAATACAAAAAGGGGGCATAACTCCATTAAATGATAAATGGACCTAAAGATTATGGCATCATCATGATGCTGTTCTCTTAAGCAATATAATTTCAAAGTTTGATTTAAAAATATTATGAAAAGGCAAAAGTATAGCCAATATCAACATTTTGAGACGGACCAATGGATGAACAGACAAAGCTGTCCTTATGTATTGCCTTTATATGGAACAGACAACGAAAAAAATAATGTGGTGATTGAAAAACAGACATTTGAAATTGAAATAAAAAAACTGAAAATATTTGTAAAACTATTTTAAGATTAAATCAAATCATGAGACCAGACAAGTGAATGACGAACTGAATCTTTTTCATTAAGAATAGAAAATTTCTAAAGTGAATCAGGTTTAATAACTTGAGAGAATTAAAACATCATAAAATTTGTCTTCTTTAAGTATGAAATCTATCCTGCAAATCTTATTTCACATATGAATTTAATAAAAAGTGTTGATTCTTTTAAGTCCAATGTTGAAATGTACACAAATTTACCTTTGCAAGCATATTGGCAAGTTGGTCACTATAGTAACCAGTATATCTACATCCCTCCATGCTAGGCAGGTGGTATGGTGGAGAGTTACAGATTAAAATACAGTGACGCTCAGGGGAAAGTCTGCAAAGATTATTTATTATTTATTAATTCTCACTAAAGACATCCAAAAAACACTGTTTATGACTTCTAAATACAGGCTTCTAAAATCTAAGTTACAAATCAATACAATGTATAACAGTCAACAAAGAAGACACTGTAATGTGACCAAACCAGGTTTTCTTCTTAAATTTAAGTGTAAAAAGGGGCATAACTATGAAAAAATAGCGACAAGAGTTATAAAACTTGTCCTGATAATTGCTAATGTGATGTCAGACAACTACATGTATGTTCAGTTTCTAAGCTCAACTTTTCCAAAAATTATAGGGCTTGGGCCCCTTCCCCAGCCAGTGAAAAAATGCCCTGCAGAGTTCAGATGAGCTAGCGCATCAGTTTTGTCTAATTAGAATCTACACTGTTTGCTTCTGGGTCAAAAATAACCTAATGAATCTAAAAGCAAACAATGTAGATCAAGGATGTTTGTTGACACTGTAATGAAGTATATATGATATAATAGTGCTGTTGCGAGTATCCTAGTACTCAGACATCCACGGATCTTACCAGAAAATCGAATATTTGCCACTGCCAAGATTGTTGAATCACGATCTTTTATTAAAACATTTGTTCAAGCAATTATTTACGAAATATAAACCAAATATGATCTAAAAAGTGATTTTATACAATGTTTTTTCAAAGGCTTGAAATGGAAAATGATCAAAATTTAAAGTGTCATTTTTTATCATTCTATAAATAGTGGTCTCGTAATTAAGCTGACATAAACAGTCTTCATGTGACCGGTGTTGAATTTTGTTTAGATTCTGATGATAGTAATCAAAACAATTTCTGTGCGCATTACCAAAATAAAATAAGGTTTCAAATATTTTAACAAAGTTATCCAAGTATTATTGTAGATAAAACATGCCATTTTAAATAATCAGTGTCAGCTCTAGTTACCGACATAACTTATTCGTCTGCGTAAACATGGCAGAGCGTGTCTTCTTCAATAATCTGCTACCCAGATGTATGGAAATACTTCGGATTTTAATAAAAAGATGAAGAAAAGGACATTGATGTGGCATATACTGCTGGCCAAACTTGTCAAATCATATGAAAAGACGCCACAGAATCAACTCTATGCCGAGTAAAAATTATGACCCAATACAATACATAATAATAAACTAGGAATTCATTAATTGATCTGTGAATCGTCAGGCTTGAATCGTGGAAATCATCGGATCGCCACATGCCCAATGATCTACAGCCCTATGAAACAAAGGGATAAATTACCTGTCATTATTCCTCTTTTCCTTGATATCATCAAACACATGTAGAGCTGTTCTCAGTCCCTCCGATATATGGCTGTGACACTCCCCACATCCACCGATAAACCTAAATAGATAACCACAATTTATTCTGTTTAACCCTTAACTCCATAGAATCGATGCTCCTTTTTGTATGTGCAAATAATGTAGATCCAGATCAGATTTCAATTTTCATTTGACGCCAACAAAATGCAATAAAGCTCATGATTACAGCCATTGCACTTAAAATGTCTTACAATTCAACAGTAAACAATTCTAAAGATAAGTCATCATAATACAAGTTGTATGATTTATGTTTCATAATTGTGTATAGTATATTGTTTGGTTAAAGACAGTATACACCCCTAATGTAAGCTATGAAACGCTTTGATGTATCTGCACAATTATGAATGAGAAATAAATTCCTCAACAACTATTAAATGTGAGCATGTCAAGGGAATAAAGGTGTCTTCAGTAGGATTTTTTGACATTGTAGTTTATACTACATATGAAAAGAATTTACAATTATCCAGTATTTTTCTAAACTAAAAAGAGGTAACACTTTTGACAATAATTATACTTATAACTTATATCGCCAGTATAGCCAAAATTAAACCCCGCCAATATTAGTACTTATACAGTAGTAAGGAACTAAACACTAACTAAAATGGTTAAGTAGATGGTATACAAGAAACAGCATATATCATGTATGCTTGGTTCAGATGGGAAAATCTGGATCTCTTGACTTGAGCTGTGAATCTTCACTCAGACTCTGATGTTTAATTCAATCAACCACTATTTGCCAGTATTTGCCAGTAAATGCCAGTATTTACAGATAAATACAACTTGCATGGAAAATACCCATAATCATATTTGCCAGCATTTTGCCAACCCTGACTCAGTCATGGGATGTGACATATTTTTTAAAACTATACCCAAAGATTAAATTCATCATAACATTTCTTGCTAGTTTCAAAATCAAAATCAATAATTATCAAAATAAAAGGATAAAATAGCAGTCTCCTGTATGCTCAAAAGTGCTCTCTCAGCTTTGATTCTCACATCTGAACCTTGAACACATAGAAGATTCTAATACTATGGTATTATATTTCAGAAGGGCTTAATTTTCACATATTGCGCACTAGGTAAAAAACACAAAATTTAACCTGAGCGAAATTGTAGCATGAAATAGCTTATAAAGAATAATTAAACTTTGTGAATTTATGTCCGCATAAAAATGTCCTCTGCGTGAAAATTTGGCCACGGTAAAATTAAATGATATCACAGTATTCAAAATAACTTAATAATACTTAACCCTTCCCTTGATATATACGCATTTTTACGCATGTGCGACCAGTGTAGATCCAGATCAGCCGTCACATCCATGCCGTCTGATCAGGATCTGCACTGGTCGCATTTTGGTTAAAAAAACCTAATGAATCAAAAAGCAAACAGTTTAGATCCTGATCAGACGTCACGGATGTGCTGGCTGATCTGGATCTAAACTGTTCGCCCTAGCAATAAAGGTGTATCTATACAGGAAAGGGTTAAACTTACTGAACATGGTCCAGCCATGTTAGGAACTGATGTGTACTGGTTGTCAGATCTGAGCATCTTGTGGCCGAGTCAGGGGCAATGTCTGCTGAGAAGAATGTCACCAGGTTATACAGAGTGCAGCTGTACTGAAATCAAATATCAAACAATATTAATCCTTTAATCCATAGATACACCTTTATTGCATGGGCAAACAGTTTAGATCCAGATCAGCTGGCTCATCTGTGCCGTCTGATCAGGATCTAAACTGTTTGCTTTTTGATTTGTTAGGTTATCTCTAATAAAATGTGACCAGTGCAGATCCTGATCAGACAGCACAGATGTGCCGGCTGATCTGGATCTACACTGGTAGCACCACGTAAAAAGGCGTATATATGGAGTAAAGGGTTAACCCTTTACTACATACATTCCGTTCGCCCATGCAATAAAAGGTATATGTATGGAGTTAAGGGATAAAAAACAAGAGAATTAGTTGTTCTAATTAATGCTTTTCAAAAGCTAAACAGATAGTAGCTTTATTAACATGTGTAAAATAAAAATAAAATTGACAATTCTGTAACGTTAAATAGGAGTTAAATATCTTGGATAATGCACATTAGTCAGATTTACTTGATTCCCTTTGGTTAGTCTAGATGTGCTAACAAATACCAAAGTATTGTAAAATAAAATAGGGGAAAAAAGTATTGTAAAATGTGAAGATTTTAACCCATTATTCGGTGGGATATAGCTCTAATAAGTGTTATCCCATGCAGGAACAATGAACGTCCAAATCAGCCTTCACTACTGTTATCTGATTAGGATCTACACTGTTTGCTTCCAGATTCATTAGGTTATTTTGACCAAGATCCCACCCATGAGATAAAAATTCTATCTATGGACTGAGGGTTAATATGGTTACAAGTTTCATCATTTATTACTGCTTACTTACTTGACATAAATTCTGACATGTTTGTAAATGTGGGTGATGATAATCAAATTTTGTTTTACTTACATCATGTCCATAGTCTATTGGATCAGGTGGTCCACCATTAAATTTTCTGAAAGTGGAAAAGAACTCAGTAAAGGGAAGCTTAACATTTTGTATTTGGATTGGGTAGTTGTTAACAATTTACTAACCTGTAGATGGTAGAACCCTACACATCTCTCCTATGAATCCTATGTCTGGTGAGGGATCATTTAACTTAAAGTAGTCATTGACAGGCTGATGGACAAAGCCTTCCCCATCAGGGTTGGTTGCAAGATTTCCAGAGAGGTGGTTTGTTTTGGGCAATCTTAGGATAATATCATGAAAATTCTGGTCAAAATCCCCATGAAAAATAGATATATCTGCCCAAAAAGAGGGCAACCACACCAAACACCCACGTGAACCCAACCCTGCCCTATGAAAGGGCAATGGAAAACATAATCAGATTATAAAAAGGTTTTTAAAGAAGTTAGATTGAGAGTGCAAACAAACCAGGAATCAGTATAATGGGTTAGTATGGTACAACATTGTTTAATATGGAAAAGACAATGTTAAATATGGAAAATGGAAATCAGTGGTCGAAATTAGCGCTAGCCCGACAGCAAAAAACTAGTAAATTTTTTCTCGGGCTTGTGAAAATTCCCAATTTACTAGCCAGACATGCTTGTAAGATTCAGATCGTTGAAAAATCATTGTACTTAAATTTTCAGGTTTGAAAACAAACTTTTGAGCCGCTTATTTCATTCAGAAATCAGTCGCTTGTATCAACGTGTAATTAGTGCTAAATTGATAATAAATATGTTTACTAAGTTCTATGAGAAAATTAATAACCATTGAAAATATAAGAGACCAATAGCTACATGTATAAATTCCATCTTCAGCTTTTTTCCAATCCCTTCCTAAAACATCTTAATAATTTATTTAAGAGCAATCAACACCTGTGTGATCAGCGTTGTATATTTCATGGTCACTGCTGTTTATTCACATCAAAATACAACACCAACAACTAGTATTGATTTTTTCGAGATCAAAGGTGCCGGGCTGAGTAAAGAAAAATGTGATCATATGGAGGCGTTTTTGATTTATAAGAGATTGACTCATTTGTCAGCACTCAGCCAAAAATTGAAGATCGCTCGAAAAAAGTAGGGTTGTATGGGCAAAACATGCCGGAAATTTATAGCATTTGCCTGCCACAAATATTTTTTTTATAAACGACCATTGCATTCAAAATGCTCATAGAAAAGTTGATTTGTCGTTGAGTAGCGTGTCATATTTGTTAGGCAATCAACAAAGCTGTTGATAATTGGTGTTTAACATGGATTAATATGCCCCAGACAATGGATTAATTAGCCCCAGACAGGTAAGCACTGTCAATTAAGCTATTGATTAATTCATGTCAGTTTGAAGAAGTCGGCGAGTGGCTAATAAAATCATGCACGACATTGAAAAGTTGTTATAATTATTAAGACACTCACTAATTTCACAGAAGTTTTGCAAACAAAGAAAAACAATATACTTATTTTTTTTTAATGCAGACGTATCGCGACTAAACTTTTTTCATATATTATTTTGATATCATGTAGCGTTCAAATTGGATAAAGAAAGAACATTTACTTTAAAAAAAGTAACATTTTAATTGAAAAATAACAATCCTCTCTCAAAAGATTTTTCACCAAGATCCCCCGCAATTAAACTGAAGCTAAACTGTTGACGATGAACGCGAGAAGAGCGAGAATGGCTGCAGAATTATCACCGCACATCAGGGCAAAACACCGGGGAAATCCCCAGATAGGAAGGACATAATCGCGGGGAATTTCCATCCAAACTAATTTTTTAACGCTGTCGACCGGTGAAAATTGTAAGACACCCGACCTGTTCTATACCAAATTGAAATCAGCAGGGCTACAGAACAAACTGGTGCAAAACCAAGAAGAAACCTCCTGAAGTTTCCGGGCGAGCAGCAACCAAACACAAATATGAGGATGTTAATTGTGACAGAAGTTTCCTTCTTTCCTGGAAAAATAACAGGCCTTGGTTGCGATTTAAGATTGAGACAAACACCAAGATTTGCATCTGGTGCTTGGAAGCCACGAAAAAACATAATTCCTGTCGCATCCAGGATATGAAATTTTGCCTCTTTTTTATTTTTTCTAGAGAATCAAATTTTTTCTAGAGAATGAATAAATGTTGAATGACATTTATATGGGTCCTACTAAACACTGCAAAGTCATACAAAGTCTGGCAAAGTCAGTTAAAATATAATAAAGTCAGTATAAATTATGACAAAGGCACATAATATAAAATAAAATATGAATAAAAATATGAATTATTTAATAAAAATTACTTTTTATGACTGTGGTACTAATTTACAGTACAAAACCTAATAAAGTATGTATACAGTATGACAAAGTCAGTCTACAGTATGACAAAGTCAGTATTAAGTAATACAGAGGCAGGTAAAATATTACTATATGTGCATAATATTAATTAATGTTTATAAAAAATATAAAATTGTAGTTTTTTAGGAATTTTTAGAAATATATTTTGATACAAAGTCAAATGAAGTCCGTAGAAAGTAGGGCAAAGTCAGTATACAGTATGACAAAGTCAGTATTAAGTATGAAAAAGTCAGTATCTAGCATTACAAAGGCATGTAAAATAATATTATGTATGCATAAGAACAATTAATGTTTAAAAATGTTTATCAATTTTTGTTGTTTTAACGAATTCTTGGAAATACAAAGCCACATTAAGTCCGCATAAAGTATGACAGTCAGTATTAAGTATGACAAAGTCATACAAAGTCAGTGTAAAGTATGACAAATTCATACAAAGTCAGTTTTAAGTGTGACAATAACATATTCTACATTTTTATAATGCATAGTATTCCCCAGTATTTATTTTAAATTGAGCAAAATGTGAAACATATACATGATTGTTTAAGAAATAAGAATTATCACACGTTATCTGAGAAAAATATAGTCTAGACAAAAACAAAATCATAATATAGAATAATTTTTTAAGTTATATTTTATGAAGGTATCAAGAATAGGTCCTTGATTCTTCAACATTAATATACAAACTCAATTTACATTTCAATTATGACACCAGTCCTTCGATTGAATTAGCACCTCTGACTGCAATTGTTGTATATTGTGATACTAATGTAACAACAAAGTTCAAAGTTCAAAATACCAAACATTCTTTGCTAAATTCATGTTGAATTTGAATGCACATTATTTAAATATGAATAATCATTTAAGCCTTTTGGACATGTTGTTTTTTTTTCGTTGCGTAATTCGACTTTTCTTTTCAAATAATTCAATATTTAGTTATCAATTGTAAATATCAAACATTTTGAACTAATTTCTTAAAGACATTTCAGTTTAATTTCATTTCAAATTTTTCACCGTGACAACTCTGATCATTACGATTATAACCATGATATCTTACAAGGGTCTGGACAAAGCCTAGTTTGGTAATAAATTTGGAGCAAAGCTTTATGCAACTTTAAATGTCGTATATATTCTTATTTAACAGTTTAAAGTTAAAATAAATGATATAGACACATTTTTATCTCAGCATTTTTTAGACTAAAATGTACATGTAAACATAATTTTCTTTCGGGCTAGTGAATTTTCTTTTGGGCTTGTGAAAATTGCTAAGTTACCAGCCCGACTTGCTTGGAAATTTCAATCCTAATTTCTATGACTGGGAAATGACATGTTTTAATATGGAAATGACATGGATTAATGAATAATGACACATGTCAGGGTATGTGCACTGCAGAACATGGTTTGCTAAGGTGTAAGCATACGAATAAGTACAGATTAATGTTGACTAAACCAAATGTAGTTTGTTTTGTTTGATCCATGATAAAATTTTGAAAAATTTCAAAACTGGTTAAAGATATACAACTACTAAGCACGACTGTGGCTTCAATACACAAAACTATGGACCAATACAGATTGCCAACAAATGATACTGTGACTAATCTGGCATCAAATCCTGATGAATTTCTGACCTAGGCATAAGTCATCGAGATATTGTTGGGATTCAAACTGTGAATTGCGGCCGGTCAATCTTACAGTGTCTACTTCAAGATTCGATTTCAGAAATACTGTACGCACTCTAACGTTGGTAAAATGTAATTCGTCTTCAAATCTTCAATGTATGCTCCCAGATTTGCAGTTCCTTCGACAACAAAAACGACATCAGCCGGAGTTTTATCCAGAGCAACCATCGTAATTTTCTTCTTACAAACACATGCTGCTTATCATTATGATAGGTCTATATTTGTTGTTTAATTTTCTGAAAATTTCGGGGATTTTACATTAGATTTTTTTCCGAAACCGGAAGTGCCTTGCAACTCATGGACATATACCAAAAAAAAAGTGCGGTGATTAATAAACACAATGAAAAAAATTGAAGAAAAAATAACATAATGCGTTTCTATTATGTCCAAAATATAAAATTACAGACAAACATAATATGAAAACGAATGTCTAGCTGCAAACTTTATTATTTATCTGGCGTAATAAAGTAGATCCTCAGGCGGTAAACTTTGACCAGACTAAGACGAGACAACGGTTAACGAACAAAGTACGGAAATTACCGAACGTTTTCAGAAGCCAAAACATGAGAAAAAGACTATTAATTGTGTTTATTTGATATCGGTCATTGACATGAAATATGAACAAAGAACACTGTAACATGTAATGTATAGTTAATTTATAGTTGCACACTTTCTTTTTTGGGATATCTATATTTTCAGTTTAATAAGTGGAAGAAATACAGTTTACAAATTGCCCCTTTGGTCACCAAGCTCTTTCAAAAGTCATTCGATACAGGCACCATCCCTTCCGACTGGACCAAGGCGAATGTCACTCCCCTCTTTAAGAAAGGGGATAAAAGTAACCCTGCAAACTATAGGCCAATATCCCTGACATGTGTTCTTTGCAAATTAATGGAACACATTGTCGCCTCAAATATCACTAAACATTTCCAGGTCAATAATATTCTTTATCACCTTCAGCACGGTTTTAGGTCCAAAAGGTCATGTGAAACTCAACTTATAGGGCTTGTCGAGGACTTATCCCGAAATTTAATCCAAGGTCACCAAACAGATTTAATTCTCCTCGACTTCTCTAAGGCATTCGATAAGGTCAACCACCTCAAGCTGTTATACAAACTTCATCAACATGGCATTCAAAACAACACTCTCCAATGGGTCAAATCATTCCTTATTGGTCGCCGTCAGTCTGTCTTGGTCAATGGTGAAAAGTCAGACGAGGTACCTGTCACCTCAGGAGTCCCTCAGGGTTCTGTTCTCGGCCCTCTGCTCTTCTTGCTCTACATAAATGACCTGCCTTGCAACTCATGGAAATATACCAAAAAAAAGTGCGGTGATTAATAAACACAATGAAAACATTTTGAAGAAAAAATAACATAATGCGTTTCTATTATGTCCAAAATATAAAATTACAGACAAACATAATATGAAAACGAATGTCTAGCTGCAAACTTTATTATTTATCTGGCGTAATAAAGTAGATCCTCAGGCGGTAAACTTTGACCAGACTAAGACGAGACAACGGTTAACGAACAAAGTACGGAAATTACCGAACGTTTTCAGAAGCCAAAACATGAGAAAAAGACTATTAATTGTGTTTATTTGATATCGGTCATTGACATGAAATATGAACAAAGAACACTGTAACATGTAATTTATTTAGTTAATTTATAGTTGCACACTTTCTTTTTTGGGATATCTATATTTTCAGTTTAATAAGTGGAAGAAATAGAGTTTAGCCAAAGACCTATATATTACATTATAGTTTTATATATAGGTCTTTGGTTTAGCTAAAAGAAGTAAATGTCTGTTTTCGCAGGAAAGTAGGCCAAGGATTAGAGGATCGATATCCAGAGGTCGTAGGTGTCCTGCCAGGCGACGGGGAACGATCCTTCTGCGACGTTCCACGTACATTACTCAAAGCCGTTAACAATACATATTCCAAGGCGGCATATCCCGGTCCATTTCCAGCTCGGATTCGGAGCTCGGGGCATCTTTTGATAACTCTGGTTTGCCAGTCTTGGAATAACAATGTAACAAAGTATAGAAGCAAATTTACAAACCGGAGCCAGGCAGAGAAAAGTTACTGCATAGGATTACCGTGCTCGTTCTGTGTAGACAAATCAAGATCTGCCAGCATTGCGATTCGCTTCCGCAAGAATTAAAAAGCGAACCCGTACAAACGGATGTTTATTACACGATGGATAAATCAAAGACCAATATTTATATATATAGGTCTCTGGATAAATCACTCGTCACTACCTATATTCTGGCGTCAGCACAAATCAGGAGTGTTCGTTAATTAAAGTGACATTGTAAATAAATGTTATAAACCGATACTGTAATGGCACATAATATTATATGGCATTTTTAACACTGTGATATCATTAAATTTTGTACAAATGCATTTTCGCGCGGTCACAAATTCGCGCATCTGTATTATAAGTATACGATAAACTATCATGTTGTTTTATTTTGTTTCGGGCTGATTTTGTGCACTTTTCAAAGCAAGAAATACGCGAAAATTAAACCCACGCGAAATATAATGTAACCACACTTACAATAAATATCTCATACTAGATTCCAAAGGAGATTTGCAGGTATGGAAACAGTCTTGATTTCGAAAATTTGGGCATCGTTAGGGCTCTTCCATTTCGATTATTAAGCAGGTGTTTCGTACGTCGAACTTCCTACTTTAAAAACGTTAAAATTTCAGGATTGATTTTGTAGGCTGTTTCGGTCACCATAGACCTAAATAATCATTGACAGTGTTTGTCATACAGACACACACAAAAGAACGCCTACCAGTTAGTTTGTTTGTTGTTTTTTTTTAATAAATATGTTTAAGATGCTTTATGAAGCCGGCAAAAGATTGAAAAGTTTCGATTCATTTTCCGATCGGCGGCATATAGAAATAGAAGGAAAATTTCCCGCATTGATTTGAATAGTAACTGAGTTGTACGCGAAGGGCAAATATCGCATATATAGAAAAGCCCTTGTCGCGTACAAATAGTTGTGCTAGCAACACGAAAGGGTTCCAGACACTGTTAACAATCAAAATGTTTTCCATACCCTGATGAACGCGATAAAATATCGATATTAATCCTTAAACAGAATTAGTTGCTTCTTTCATATTAGTCTTTAAGAGTAGTTAATCTATTCCCTATACCAGGTTCCAATGTTAAAACTGAGAATAGAAACCAGTCTCAAATCTCAAGCATCTGATTGGCTGAAATGGCGACTGGATTAGATCTGAGACTGGTTTAAAAGCTCAGATTTATAACCTTGTAGCCTGGAGTCGAAGAACAACATAATAAATCTCGGGAACTCGTTGTCTTTACCAAATATAAAGAGGACGCAGTGAACAGACAACAACATCTTCATAACTTGATAGCCTTTTTATTCATATACCTAGATTTGTCAATTAGTTTTCACAAAATAGAGCCACTTCTTTAAAATACATATGTAAAAATATAAATAACACTACAATTACCACATCAACAAAATAACATGTACATGTATATATAAACTAAGAAACTTAAACTGTAAATTATACACAAAAACAACAAATATAAATAAATATCTTAGTCAAATACTACACAATACTTAATTGCTTTTAAAATTAAATGCTGTAAGAATGTAAAGAACACGAGTTATATGCAGCTTAAAAGTCCCATTTTACCTCAAGTAACCTTTGTACATGAATTGTTACATTAGATTAATTGTGGTGCATCTACTTAAGTAGACTGAGATAAATAAAAAGTCCGGTGTTATAATAAAAAAATCATTATCAACCTTAATTTTAAACAATATCACATAAACATTTAACTAATCTTCATTTTCAAAGTTTATCCCATTCAGATTTAATTCAGGGCTATTCATGGCTAGTGATGTCCAAGGCATAACTGGTTGTGAATTTATGATTTTCTTTACCAAATTTTTTCGCGAACTGGCTTGCTATAACATTGAAAGCCACTGTTTTGTCTGTTCATGGCTAATGTCATTTCAGAGCATTTATGCCGTTGCTTTGTATATTGTGGTATCGTTTAATTTCAAAGGTATCAAGTTTCATGCAAAAGACATAAATTACATTTTCTCGCCGGCATAATTTCGCGCAGATAAATTATTTTCATAAGACTAGTTATTTAACAGATTGATTTCTCGCGCTTACCTTAGCGCGTAAAATTAAGCTAATGCGTAATACACTGATACCACAGTATTAATTTCTATAATGATGTTTCTTGGAACACCCATCTAGCGATGTAACAGTTTTTCCGATTCACTTGTTCCAACCAGTTTGCCATAACATTTACGCCACTGTTTTCTGTTTTCATTACTAGAGATGTTTCTTGCATCATCCAACTGGAATAACTGCTACTGATTTAATCCATTTGTCCCAATTGGATTTCCATATTTTTAATGCGGCTTCTTTTTCTGGTTGGCTAAGCGCACTGTATCTGAAATTAATAGCGTAGAAAGCTGCTTTAATAAGTTTCATTAGTTCGTTTTTTGACAACTTCGCTCATCAAATGAGCACCCTTAAAGCTAGGCAAGCGTCCTGTTACGATTTATGTTATTGTTCAAATATCAAAATAACGAAAAAAAAACGTCGAGATGTAAGGAATCGGATTCATGTCGTTAGGTTAGAAGTTCGAATCCCTCATTAGTAAGTAAAGGGTTAAGGAATTGGATTCATGCCGTAAAAGTCTGAAGCTAGAACACCTTGGGTTGAATTTTGGCTGTGATTTCCGCATGCTCAAACAACGATGCGAGTAACTTAGTTTGTCACCCAATAAGCTGAGTATAAGAGCACTGCATATAATTATTCATCAAACATAAACTACTACTACCGGTATGTGATAAAAAAACTTGCACACGCAATGCGCTTTATTGACGACTGATCGAAATGTCAAGAAATCACCTTACTTAAAAGAATTTATGGCAAGTTGTTTCAGCAGTTGGAGTCCATCTTCTCTACTAGAGAGCGCCATGAATGCAGCATAAAAGTCATATGACAGACCACGTGATCCCCATACAGCCGGGTCATCAGAACTTATCACAACCGGAAATCCGGTAGCAATCAAAACCGAGGCTGGATGATTCTGCATATCATCTACCAACTTCAATACCTAAAATAACGGAAAAGTATTCTAAAACAAGCTCTGTTCCGACTCTGAGAAGACTGTCTTCGAATGTATTCCAGGACTGATTCCATCTGTAAGACATTCCACGCAGGGTTGGATGAAAACGGTTTATTTGTGGGAATCTTAGATAGAGACATAATTTTAAACTTTCTGGCCAAAATCCTCATGAAAATTAAATAGTGCTGCCCAAAAGGGGAGTTCAGGTTCTAGCACCCCCACTGAAATCCCCTCTGGATCCGCCCCTGAAACGAACCACATTTTTTTTTCTACAGAAAACTAATGAAAAATCGAAAATGTTACTCTCTTAGATGATATATACACATTAGCAATGTGTGGAAATTGTCAACGGTTTATTTTATTTGAATCAAGAATGTTGGTTTTTATATTGAATTCCCGTTTCGATAAAAAAAACAACTTACACTGAGTAAGATACCATCATGGGTAAAAACACTCAATGCTGGCAAATAAGATAAAACCACACGGAGGAAGACAAACAACAAAAAGTTTGATTAAATGATGCAACGCTCTTGTCCTTTTTCCATTAAGGAAAAATAAAGTTGTTAAAACAGGTATGCACGTAAACAGAACTAATTTATGATACATAGTAAAAATAGAAGTACAGTGTATCTGTTGGAGAAATGGGGTAACAGAAGGCATTCCGTCAGATTTCTGGGCGGATTCGAATGAGTAATAAGGAACAGTTTTATTTGAAGTAAAATAAAATAGAGTTAGATTGAGACTGTGGGAGGGATGGGGTAGGAGAAGGGCATTCCATCAGATATTTGGGCAGATTCAAATGAGGAATAAGGAACACATAAAATACAAGGCTGCAGAAATTCAAGCAGGTAATTCAAATGGACCTGATTCTCTCACCTGAGTGATGTCCTCTACCAAGTTTACAAGGTTTTCTATTTCTATCTACCATTCTGTGCAGAAAATTGGAAACAAGATCAAAATCCGTTAGGCTTTTTTCAGTACAAGGCTATAGGACTTACAAAAGTTTTGGTAACGTCAATCTCAGTAATACGTATTTCTCGTTTTTCTCCAAACAAAATTCAATTTCAAACTTATACAGTGTGAAACAACACAAACATTCTTGAGGTTTATTGGTCGAATCAACACAAATATTCTCGTAGTATATTGGCCATGGGTTTAATCTATTTTCTCTGTACAGCCCATGAACATTTCCGTTTTTAGCCAGTGCGAAGCCAAGCGGAACACAATTTAAAATTTACTAATCAAAATCCTATGCACCTTTTTGTGTGATCCTAAGTTAAGAAAAAAAAACTGTAGTGTGCAATACTGTTATATTGGAGTAATATTTTAAAAGCATTAAAATCTGTTTACCTGATTCGAAATTGGATTAACCTCAATGGCAATGTTTCGGTCTTTGGCCAACTTTAAGACTTCCGGATGTTTTGTAATTGCGTAACCATGTCCAATTCGTGACGAGTTTAGTAACACGGCGTCTACAAGATTGTCATCAACACGGGTTCCTTGCCAGTCTGTTCAAATAAAAAAGTATGCTCGTCAGTGGTTGGGATAATCTAATGTTTATTTTTAAAAAATCCGCGAATTTGCGATGCAGCTATAAAATTATTTGTCCGACATATAAATTTTATATGCTCATCGCATAATTAAATGGTGCACGGGTAATTTAAATATTTACAGACGCATCGCTATTTTTTTGCGACGGACACATAAAATTTACACGCTGGATGTATAAAAATGAAAGTAAATAGGCTTTTGTGTGGCCTTTTACTCGAACTTTATAGGTGCAAATTAATATTTAAACGTACGTCGTGTTAATTTATACGACATATAAATTTACGGGTGCACCGGTAATTTTGTTTGTAGGTGCACCTTCATTATATTTTGAGCCTTTTCGTGTGCCATACTCTGCGCACAATTAGTTAGGCTAGAATTTTACCTACTACATGGGCCGTTTGTTCAGTGTAACCGGGCGATTGAAATTATCAACGAAACAAGGACAGTTGTTTTAAATATTATTTCTACACTTTCATGTCATTAATAAGTATTATTGTAGTGTACAAATGCATGAAATAAATATAAAGAAATATGATAATTATTTTGTAAGAATTACATATTCTAAATTCAACCCTGGTGAAGACTAACACGGGAATAAAGTTCGAATAGACGGCCTCCCACTAACTTAGACAGTATTAGCTTGTCTGGCAAAACCGTCTGGTTAAGAGCTTGTTTGTTTAACAAAAATGATTATTCAAGTGATAACAAATTACAAACAAGTACCCGTCTCTCCGGCATGGAAGAAATAGGACATGTTGATAGGTGGAGTCTGCGAAGCCGGGTACCTCAGTGCATCCAGGTAGTCTAGAAGGGGTTTGCCGGGGTCTTCTTGTCCTACGAGGTCATATCCAGAAAAGTGGTTTGGAAACTGCTTCATTAGTTCCACCGAATCTTTGATGTCAGACAATATGTCGTCGGAAGACTTGATTCTAAAAATATGAAAACAAACTGTTTGACTGTTATGATACGTATTCCAGACCCCTAGTTCTGCCGAGTTGTCCATCAAACCAACAAAATAAATGATTTGGTATTTGGTATTTATCATTTAATTTTGAAGGTGACAAAATTTCGCGCGAACGCCTCGCGTAAATGATAATTTTTTATAGGTAATTAAAGTTACTATACCTTAAACTAGATCTGATAATCTTAGCACCAGTAAAATCCGGATTAGCTGCAACAAACTTATCAGTGGTAGTCTTGTAGAGAGACATAACCTCTGCTGTCGAGAGTGTCGTCCCATCCAACTCGTATACCTGTAATAAACGTATTGTTCCAGGGCAGAAAAATAGGGATAATAAAGAAAATCAACAAATTTTGACACACGGAAACCTGAATTTCAGGCATCAACAATTTTGACGCACAGAAACCTGAATTTCAGGCACAATCCTGAAAACTTTCCCCATGATCTGACTTGTTGGTCAAACCCTAGGCCTTGGAACAAGTTACAAAATAAATCATTGAGCTTCTTGCAAAACAACGGCGGTCCCTAACATGTCTTCAGTCGTCCAGTGGAGTTACAGGAACCCCTATCTGTGGGACCATTATTAATTTTTCACGGGGGTTCCGACCAGAAGTTGGAAAATATCAATTTGGAAATATCACCTTAAGAATGCCCCAAACGAATACCCTTTCCGGAAATCTTGCATCCAATCCTGCTTTTTCTGCTTAAACATCTGGGCAACGATCTGAACTTGCCAACAATAAACATATTTTCTGCCATCGGAACCGTAACCTGCTTACAACAACCATCTGTCCAACATCGGAACTTTTACCTGCTATTAACAACTCTCTGAACTGCCAGCAGAACGCCTCATCTGCTAACACAATCACTGTCTGATCGGAAATTTCACCAACTAACAAAAACTATCTGTCTAACTATAATATTCACTAGCTAACAACTACTATATGTCTAACCATCATAAATTTCCTCTGCTAACAACAACTGTTTAACCAGTATAAACTTCACTAGTCAACAACAAACATGTGTCTAACTAAAAAAATCTTCACAGGCTAAAAACAAACTTTCTAACGGTCGTGATTTCACCAGCTAACAACAACCTTTCTTATACTTCACTAGCTAACAACAAACATCTGTCTAAATATAATATACTCAACAAAAATAGAAACCTGACACTTTATATTTGGTGTATTTTCCTGGAATCAGATTTAAAGCTAATTGAATTGTGGTATGTAATAAAAATTGTGCATGTTTTGAACTTAATTATGCATTTTGATATTTTTGGTGCATGAAACAAGTGATTCAGTGGTTATTTTCTTTTGGATGGTGCAAAAATATATAGATTTTGAATATGCACCTCATACCTATTCAAAGTTACAGTGTCAGGTTTCTTTTTTTGTTGAGTATATTTACCAGCTAACAACAACTAACTATCCAAACCATGTGTTTAACAACCATTATCTTCACCAGCTAGCAACATAAATCTGTATATTGCCAGCTTAAAACAGCCAAAAACCTAGAAAGCTTAGGTAGGTCTAGATTCCTGAAACAGCCGCATGTCTTGTCTAACAATCATTCACTTACCTAGTCCAGCATGTCTGGACGTTACCAGTGACAGCGTCTATGGACTTGCTATGTAGCAGTAACCTGAACAATCTCTATCCAGAGTTGTCGCTCCTTAACTCGCTTTATCTTTAAGAGACTGCAAGGAACGACAACTCTCTGTGGAGACTGTAACCTGAAGTACGGAGTACGGAACGGTATGTGGTACATGCCGGAATTACAACTTAACTAATGAATTATAGAATGCAGTCAAAAATATTTTTAGAAATAAAAATTGGGAACATACCTGAGGAAGAAGGGCTCGAACTTCGACATACTGCACGTTATCAGCGTAGAACTCTCCCAGGGCCTCGTAGAAGTAGTCGCTAAATACCGGTTTGTAGTTAATGAGACCGTTGGCTCGGGTCAGGACCTGCTCGAACCGTTGCCACACCTGGTTCGCATCCTGGTTTATGTTCTCTGACGTGAGCAGCATCGACTGTGATAACCTGGTACGGAAACAAACTTACAATGTGTGATGCATAATGACAAAATTGACTTTGCGATAAATGTTGACCCTAATTAAACTGCGGAATTGCATGGTGCGAACCAAATTTAACCTGTGAATGTTCGATGCGTTAAAGGTCCGTTTATACATCGATGCGTTAAGGGTCCGTTTATACAGAGCGCGAACGCGGACGCGTAAAACGCGAACACGGGCAGTTTTGCCATTCAACCTGAGCACGAATCCTACTATTATAAGTTTTTTATGGGAATGGTCAGGCGTACACATTTCTATTTGTGGAAACGATGCCAGGAAAGTACTTGCTGATTGGTTGATAGCAAAAATGCCGCGCGAATTCAAGTAGCGGATTCACAGGCTGATCAGAGTCTATGCTGTACGCCTAACATTGTGGTTGTACGTTACATGTATGAAGCGCGTCACGGGAAAAGATGCGTTCGGACAGTTTTCGTCAAACACAAAATTGAGCAGACAATATTACTAATAACATATTTCGCGTTAAAAATATTGCGTTGTAAAATATGTAAGTATAAAATAATATATAACCGTAAGTTCCTTTCCAAATAAAGTAACAACTAAATGTCCAAAAAATATAACCAAAGACACCTTTTCCTATGGCGCGGCCCATATCATATCTAGTAAAAAATACCAAATTACGAGTTCGTACGAGCAACGCATTAATCTTGAAATATACAGGAATAATCTTAATCTAAATTTTTAGCTTTATTCAAACGACGGAACAAAAAGTTAATGATCTTACATCATGTCAAAGGCTGAAATATTTCCTGATGCTTTTCTGTACTCACTGACAAGTTTCCACGGACACCCTGAAAGAAGAACGAGAAAAATTAAAATTGTACATTTAAGGTAAGACCTGTGTAATAGGCACTATTAAGAATCCAATATCTGATTATATTTTCATCAACTGCTTCATACCACTGACTTGTATGCAAAATTTTAATGATTTTCACCGTGTAGTTTTTGAGATTTTTAGGTATTTTTATTTTAAAAAGTGAGAAAAAAACGTGAAAGTATCCAGTTTCTTTAATCGGTGACAAAATTTTTTGTTATTGATAAAATCAACCCTATTTTTTTACAGTTTATCCAAAATATGTTATATTTTATTAAACCTATTAAAGATATAATATATAAATACAGAATTTATCTTAAAATGACATTTTTTGACCAAATAAATTTAAAAAATGCATTTTTTATATTTCACGAGACTAAATTAATGAAAATTGTGCAAAATCCTGATTGGTGCAATATACCAAACTTTACCATTTTTTAATTATATACCTTAAACAAAATTTAAACAAAAATTCAGAGAAGTTTACCGTCCAGTTTTAGAAATTTTCAAATTGATGACTTGAATAAACACTATTCTGATAGTGAAAAACCCCTTTAATCTTGATTATTTTGCTTATTTTAGTTTAAATCATGAGAATTTTATATTCAATGACAGAATTACACAGGAAAAAAAGAAATATGCCAATTATTTCAGCTCTAGGCTTACAAAAAAAAAATAGCTTCCAGTGGGATTTGAACCCTGGTCCTCTTGCATGATAGAAATCTATGCTAATTTACTACTATAGTTACCTCCCTTGGATACTCTTTTAACCATTTTTAACCTCACTGCATTCTACTGACAGTCAATTTACAGTCGCATATACTTATGTGTGTGGGGTGGGGGCACGGTTCATAATGGTAAGCAGACAAGGGTAAACCATGGGAGTTGAATGCTAGCCGTGACTGTTGAATAGTGTTTAGTGGGGACGCAACAGTTGTGCAAAGGGTTGATGGTTTTTAAATACATGTAGTTATTTCAGCACATGCAAGATTCATTTTCTTGCATGTCATTTTTAAAACAAGAAAAAGTCGTCGCCACGCGCCGAAAACCAGGTTTTCATTTAATACTTATACTTTTGTAAAGAAAATATCTGATATAAAGAAACTGAACTTCTTTTTTTAGCAACAGTGACCTTGATCTTGATCACAGACTTCTGAGTAGAAATCCCGAGTTGCGTCTTGGTATCAGCTACCCAAAGAAAGTTTGGTGTCAATAGATCACAGCTAACCCAAGTAATAAGGAGAAACCTAAATTTTTATTTTTAGCAAAAATGACATAGACCTTTATCACAGACACCTGGGTATCAATCCTAAGTAGTGTCTTGATATAAGCTACCCACAAACCAAGTTTGGTGTCAATAGGCCAAAGAAAACTCAAGCTATTGAGCAGAAACTGAATTTCTATTTTTAGCTACAGTGACCTTGAGCTTTATCACAGGCGCCTGGGTAGCAATCTCAAGCTGCATGTTGATATTAGATACCAACACTAAGTTCGGCGTAAATATACCAAAGCAAACTCAAGTTATCGAGGGAAAACTGAATTTCTATTTTTAGCAACAGTGACCTTGACCTTGATCGCAGATACCTGTGGCAATCCCAAGCTGTCCTTTGATATTAGCTACTCATATAGTAAGTTTGGCATCCAGAGGTAAAAGCAAACTCAAGTTATAGAGGGTAAGCTGAATTTCTATATTTAGCAAGTGACCTTGACATTTATCACAGACACCTGGGTAACAATCGCAAGCTGCCTGTTGATATAAGCTACCCACAAACCAATCTAAGCGTCAACAGGCAATTTGGCATCAACAGATAACATTCACAAAATACTTAACAAAAAATCTAAGTCAAAAAGGGGCATAACTTTTGCAAAACACAATCAAAACCCCTATGAAACTTGACCTGATAATTGGTACGGTAATGTCAAACAATTATGTAAAGTTTTAAAGTTATACCTTGAATGGTAACTGAGAAAAGACAGCTTTCACAAAAAACTAAACACAATTTTTAAGTGAAAAAGGGGCATAACTTTGTCAAAATAAGTCAGGGATTATAAAACTTGTCCTCATAATTGGTATTCAGATGTCAGATAACTATGTTAAGTTTCAAAGTTGTACCTTAAACGGTTACTGAGAAAAACACAAATTTCACAAAAAAACTTCACAAAATTTCTAAGTGAAAAAGGGGCATAACTTTGTCAAAATACAGTCAGGGATTATGAAACTTGTCCTGATAATTGATATTGATATGTCAGGCAACTATGTTAAGTTTCAAAGTTGTACCTTGAACGGTTACTGAAAAAAACACAACTTTAACAAAAAACTTCACAAAATTTCTAAGTGAAAAAGGGGCATAGCTTTGTCAAAATACAGTCAGGGATTATGAAACTTGTCCTCATAATTGGTATTGATATGTCAGACAACTATGTTAAGTTTCAAAGTTGTATCTTGAACGGTTACTGAGAAAAACACAGCTTTAACAAAAAACTTCACAAAATGTCTAAGTAAAAAAGGGGCATAACTTTGTCAAAATACAGTCAGGGATTATGAAACTTGTCCTGATTATTGGTATTGATATGTCAGACAACTATGTTAAGTTTCAAAGTTGTACCTTGAACGGTTACTGAGAAAAACACAACTTTAACAAAAAACTTCACAAAATGTTGACGCCCGCCCGCCCAGCCGCCCGCCCGCCCAACGACATAACCCAATCTAATAACCAGGATTTTTCTATAGAAAACCTGGTTAATGATGAAAAATAACACCAGTTAACAGTTTTTACGAGTGATTTGCTTTAAGTCTGGGTCAGTATGTACTTGAGCGAGTACTCGGTTGGCGCACCTGGTAACGATGTACGGAGACATTAAGTTAGTTATGCACCATTTTGGTTACATCTAATAATCACGTGCATCAAAAGCATGCAGGTTTGTAGATATTGTGGGTTTATTATGTCAAAAACTTAGAAAGCAGTAGTTTTGCTGCTGTGGGATTGTAAGGAAGAATAAAAAAAAGCGTTCAGCTAAACCCCGCTGTTACGACCACCAATGGGCTGAGCAAAAGTGTTTAATAGTGGGAAGCTTTTATTTCGTGGTGGAATATAGTGCAGATCTGAAACAGTGAAATGACGATCATAACTTGTACAGGGGTGGTCCTAATTCAGTCTTTATGAGGTGTTTCATTGTATTTGAAATTGACATGGCGGGTACAGCAGACGACAAAAATAAAACACAAGTTTTGTAGTACCTGGGTTGACAGGGGGTGAGGAAAAGAACTGGAAGGAAATGTCTCTGTTGACGTCATAGCACATGTAACAATTATCTCGGTAGGTCACATTCTTCACCAGCCAATCAATACTCGCTATGGAACAGTCGTGCACGTGAAGAGCTCCACCTGAAAACAACAAAAAAACCCTAATTTAACAAAAATTCACCAAGGCCAGTTAAGGATTGTGATTAATATTTTGTTAAACATCTTGCTTTATGTATACGTACAAAGGAAACGTTTGTTTCCATAGCAAGATAACTAACTTCGCGTCCCGCCAGTTGGTGAAGGGGTGTGCAATCGCACAGTCACAATAATTTCCTACTTAATTTGTGTTTGTTTATGGTATTCTACGATATTTTTATGATAAATGATGATAATCAATATAGTCTGATGCAGCATTGTTGATAAGGGTGTCACATTATTTATTTATACATGACAGGTGGCCATGCCGAAAACCACCTGCTGCTCGCTCACTTGACCACAGCTGCTGTCATCGGGTTTCAGATGCATGACAAACACTAAAAAATCCACCACATCATTAGGTTGAGTGTTACAAGAGGCAGTGATTTCAACTGATCAGAGTAATGCACTTTATGTCAACAAATTTGATATTTCCCACGTTTCCCACTCTTGACCTCCTTTTAGCCTAAGATCATTTTGATGTATGAGAAATGTAGTCGAAATTTGTATTTAAGAAGTATATGTGTATATTGCTTGATAATAATAATAATAATAATAATAATAATAATAATAATAATAATTTATATAATATAAAATACGAATATTCAAAAAGAAATTAAAACAATTGTATGAGTGGTAATAGGATTTCTGATCCCTTGAGCATTTTCAAAGGGAATCAAATTAGTCATACTGAAAAAAAGTTGCGTATATAAGCTTAACGGACCATGTACAGCCTGCAATGCGGGTGCTAATGGTGTAAGCGATTGCAGATGACGCTATTATAAAACAACCTATCACCCTAAAAGGTGTCTTATTCATTGGAATTTAAATAGTAGTGTATCACCTGCTTTAACAACCCAAAGGTTACGTTTGAAGTAATTGAGGTATACATGAATATTGATTCTATCAGAGAAATATCGACCAGGTGTACCCGCTGATACTTGCTACCATATCGCAGGTTAAATGGAAAACAGTTGCAACTACCTTCTTTCTTCATTAACAGTTTACAACTGTTTTGCACTCAGCCCACCATATCTATTTTTTACGTTAGCATACTCTATAGCCCAACTATTTGTGCGCAACAAGGGCTTTTCTATATATACGATGGTCGCCCTTCCACAGACATCTATAAAAAGTCAGTATGATAATAGGTCTGTGCTTGCAGTCGAATTACTGAGACTTACATACTCGAGGTCCTGCCTTTTGATAACGTATATTGAAACGTTTAAGTAGCTCAATGGCCTCAAAATTCGCCTCACTAATTTTTCATTTACTCACGTTGAAATTCGAATAAAACGACGACTTTGGAACTAGAAATTTACGCGTCTTTCTCTCAACGCAAACACATATAATATTGTGTGTAAAATCTGAATTCTTAAAGACAGCAACGAACAAAATATCAAAATGCTATATACAAATACACGAAACTCGCACTACATCACGTTAAAATAGTGTATAATTTATAATTTTCTATGATTAAAAAATGAAATGAAAAATATTCTCTCTCTCCGGTTTACCTTTCGGCATTTGCTGTATCATTTTGAAAATGGCACTTTGCTCATATAAAGTTTTAGATTCCAAGAAATTCTTCAGAGGTCCAAAAGGTGTCCCATTGTAATGTGCCCCATCTATTTCTGCACTTTTCAAATTCAGTAGCTTTTTGTTCACTAACTGTTCATTGGTATCAAGGGCAATATCTCCCCCTAATCTCTGCCGGGATTCTGCGTCTATGATCTGCTGCCTCTTCAGCAAATAATCGTCTCGGTATCCATATGAAGGAACTGCCAAATCGAAAAGCTGCCTTGTTATCGATATACACTTTACATTTTTAAATGAAATGTTCAGTGTTACTAAAACCAACAGATATATTTCCAGCTTATATAACTCCATGTGTCTAGTGAAAGTTACTGTAGTGAATTTACAGTATGAAAACTATTAAACAACCACTGTTTACATTGATATTGTAAACCGAAACTACAAAATCAATACACTATCAGCTGTCAGTTACACTTCCTGCTATAGTCCGTTTCACAAATCGAAAAATTTAGATTAAGAATGTATCTGTCATGTGAAATAATGTAAATTTTATCTAAAATAGTTTGCTATTAAAATAATGATCAGAATGGTTTATAAAGAATAACATTTACCATACCACAAATTGAACAATGAATGCCACAATTAGTTCTGAAATAGACTATAGGTTTGTTATTGACCGCACGTTAAAGGTGAAGGTGAAATCACTTTTAATAGGCGGAATTTGATTGGCTGAAATAAACCTTTGTTCAATGAATTCCTCCATCCAGCATCGTTCTTACAAACTTCATCCAACATCTCCAAAATTTTGTAAACAACGTTTTGACGTGGCATCGAAGAATATCAGGAGGTTTGTTGGCGAATGTCATCTGACTGATGCTTGATTGAATACAAAAGAGGTACTGTAAAATGTCGTTCATTGTATTTAACAATCTTAACTTTACCAAGGAAGAATTTGGCATTTTGAAGCATCGAATTTCAGACTAATAAATTCAGTGATATTTCTAGACAGTTCCCAACCTTGTTAGTTCTAAGCTACAGACACCCGACACCATGTGAATTGCCACGTTTCATCGAAGTTTATATAATAAAAAGCTTGAATGTGTTGAAGCCTAGTCCTATAATTATAAATAAGACCTGACATAAGTAATTTTTATATGTTTTTTTAATTTTCATGTTTTCAAAATCAAGTGTGGCCTAGACTTTTTTGTGGCCTATATGACTTGTGGTCTATTTGACTGTAATCCGTTATGCTTGATGGTACAGGCAAAATATAAAATGGCAAGCATGTAGTCTTAGATGTTTGGACTAGCCACGGCCAGTATTTGAACCTTGGATCTTCAGCTTACTGGGTCAAGCACAGTCTGGGACCCCTACGAGAAAGGAGACATACATTGTCTGGAGATGGTCAAACCTTTTGCTGCAAGATATTTGAAGAACAAGTACCACAACTTGGCACAACAGATCCAGCATATCAGACATGTTAGCAGATCTGCAATAGAAACCTCTCCAAGAAAGAAGCCAGACTCTCTATGCTCTACAAGGTCATCAACAACAAAGGTGCACTGGACAACTCACAACTGATCATGTACTAGTCTTCCACTACCAGGAACACACACACCCACTCCTACCAAATTCCATACTACCACACTCAGTACAGTCCTTCTACCCATGTACCATCAAGGATTGAACAGCCTCCCACCTGAAATTACGTCAGTTGAGTCATTTCGTGCTCAACTGCCCCAACTTTATCTTCCTTGTTCGTATTTTAATCTGCACTATAAATTATTTCACACTTTTTAAACTCTTCTATTTCTTTGCCCAACAACCTGGCAGTAAACTTCAATTAGTTGAAGATGGCCAATATACTGGAAGAAGAAGAAGAAGAAGAAGACTGGCTTGAATTAAAAGAATACATGTTGCATTAATTCATTGAATTGCGGTTTTAAAAAATATTTCCTTAGATTGTTCACAATATTCAGCTGATATTCCTGTTGCATTTATCTGAGATTCATGACTATTTCCATGACATTTTTAATTTCTTTCTGTGATTTCAGGAAAAAATTGCTAATTTCATAAAAGCAAGTGAGCAGCAAGCGATATGGCAAGTCTGTACCAGACTGTGAAAGCATGTATAGTAAAGGTAAGTGTACACCCGGTCTTTACCTGACTGAAAATGTGTAGTGAAGATAAGCTGAAGTCACTCATTAAATTATGCCATACAGTTGAGTAGTAATATTTAAAATGTCACAAAAATATCATCAAATACACATTTTCCAGGGAAGTGCCCAATTTATCCTAAGTGTGAATTGATCCCAGCAAATTTCTAGAAATAAGTTACAATTGGTTTCCTTTGTAGGTCTTGAAGAAACACAAATATCTTTGGTCTTTTAACCCTTTACTCCATATATACAGTTTTTTGTTATGCCCTTTCAAAGAAAAGGTTAGGATTTTTTTGTCTGCCTGTCCATCCATGGGTCTGTAACGAAAACTTAATGTTGGATATAACTTCTTAAAGCCCCAGCCCTAAACTTAAGTAAGAATATAAAATTTAAAAATCATATTTATCCATATAGACTCCAATATATAAACTGTCTAACAGAACACAAAAGGTCCGATCGAATTCTTTCTTATAGATGGGATTTTCAATGATATTGTTAAATTATCGTTAACTAACTTTTAAGAAGCTAAATGGAGCTATATTTAGCACCAACGAAGAGACCACTTCATGCGCGATCTCGATTTCTGTGACATTTCGGAAATCCTACTTTCGCTTTTAGTCGCGCAGACCAAATTTATTTTTAGTAAATTAAATTTTTATTAGCCTGAAATAATGCTGCAAATTTGTGCCTATAGTTCCAAATACATGTAATATTTCATACAAGAGCGGGTTAAATTTAAGTAATGTTGCTTTAATCTTTCTTTCATCAACTTTCAAATTATATTGCTTATGACAACACCGTCATGATGATGCCAAATTCTTTAGGTCAGTATATCATTTGTTGAAGTTTTGCCCCTTTATGTACTTGGAATTTGACATGAAAACTTATAGTTGGCTATAAGTTTGCCATTTCTTAATATTTTTTCATCAAATTTTCAAATTATGTTGCTCATTAGAACACAGTCATAAATAATTTTAGGTCAAGGTCATATTTGATGGAGTTATGTCCATTTTTGTACTTGGATTTTTCATTCTGACAATATTCAGAAGGGCGACACAAGTGTTCAACTGAAAAGTGAAAACCCATCTAGTTTTCGCATGTTGGATCAGTGTTGATCCAGATCAGCTAGCACAATGATGCATTCTGATCTGGATCTAAACTGGTTGATTTTTGGTTAAAAATAAGCTAATGTGTCAAAAGGGAACAGTGCAGATCCTGATCAGATGACACAGATGTGCCGGCTGATCAAGAACTACACTGTTTACCATTGAGATAACAACGATTTTCAATTGAGTAAATGGTTAATCTTTTTGAACAAATTAAAATTCTTTCTCTTCTCTATGTTTCAGACTCCTGCCTCGGAGCAAGTCGAGGTTGTTACCAAGGAGACAGAGTCTAGTGTACTGGATGACCCTGATCATGTCAAAGAACACGATTCCCAAGACTTCTCATCAAACAAGAAAACAGACGAACAATCAGGTAAGGTAAGAGTAGGCCTAATACCTTGACTGTGTAAGAGTATTACATCACGTTTACTTTGTTTACAGTTTTCCTACAGTTTAAGTTTTAAATTTTGATATTCGAAAATATCTTATATTTTCGTCTCAAAACATGACCAGACACCTTTGACCCTTTCCTCCATAAATACGCATTTTTATGCATGTGCGACCAGTGAGATCCAGATCAGACGGCACATCCATGCCGTCTGATCAGGATCTGCGCTGGTTGCTTTTTGGTCAGAAATAACCTAACAAATTAAATAGTGAACAGTTTAGATCCTGATCAGATGGCATGGATGTGCCCGCTGATCTGGATCTAAACTGTTAGCCCTCACAATTAAGGTGTATCTATGGAGGAAAGGGTTAAATGGTAACAAATTTCCGGTATTGTGCATTGCAGAACAAAAACAACAAGGAGGAATAATTTGGCGTGTGTCAAGTGGACTTGGGAGCGGACTGTATAATGTAACCACAGGGGCTGTTGGGTATGGTGTAGGTGGAGTCAAGTGGGTGGCGGGGAAAGGGTATGACGTAGGAGCAGCAGTGGCGAGTCACGTTAAAGTACCAACAGTGCCGTTATTAACTAAGAAAAAGGATAAGAAGGAATAAAAGTGCCATAATCGTTGTGTTGTAATATGTAAACGTATTGATTTTGTGATAAAGAATGAAATCCGGCCGTCAGATATATTCTGAAGGGATCTAATGATCTGAGAGTTTTACTTGAGGTGCTTTAAAGGATGGTGTTGTACAGGATGAAGGTGGGGAATGGTCATGTGTAACGGCAGTACTTGACGAAGTTCACCGCTTAAGGAATTCATAGAGAGGCCCTTTATAACATAATGTTAGAAACTAGCATACATGTCAAAATAATAATGACAATCGTATTTTACTGAAAGAGTGGTTAATATAAGAATTTTCATTAATCGTGTAGATTATTTAAAAAATGATAGAAGTTTCTTATTCAAGGATGTCAGTTGCTGACATAGACTGTCATACAAAAATAGTTGAGTTGCTCTGTGTGAAAATGTGTCTTCGGAATCTTGACATCATTCCTTGAAATGATGTCATAAGGCAATAGAAAATTAATTCCTAGATTCTCACCCAAATTTTGGGAAAAATGGGGCGGGTGGGCGGGTTTCATTTTGTTTCTAACAACTCTTGTGTAGTGCAAAGATAAATAAGTGTCTAGCCGACTACGAATTGCCGATTTGCACTTAAAGTAAATGTTTCATACTGCGTTTTTGTACTCTACCGATTCGTACTTGTAATGTAAATTTTGATGTAAGCATTTTTTTTTCAAAATAAAAAACGTTCGGGCGAAGTGATTTTCGATGGGCGGGCAGGAATGAGAATCTAGAAATTAATTTTCTATTGCCTAAAGTTGAGCAGACAACATTGATTATTTTGCATTTCATGGATATGAATATATATATTAGGCAATATTAGTTATAAAATCGTGTAACTTTAATAAGAATTTGATAGATTATTGTTGGTACATTTTATAAACAGCAATGACTAAAAAAATTACCAGACACATTTTCTGATAACATGGGCTCTGGCTACATAATCGTGATACTCAATTGTTAATTTGTTAACCCTTTCCTCCATAGACACACCTTTAATTGTGAGAGTGAACATGTGTGCCGTCTGATCAGGATCTAAACTGTTCGTTTTTTTATTTGTTAGGTTATCTGTGACCAAAATGCAACAAGTGCAGATCCTGATCAGACAGCACAGATGTGCCATCTGATCTGGATCTACACTGGTCGCACATGTGTAAAAAGGCGTCTATATGGAGGAAATGGTTAATGTAAACTTACGATTTGAGAGCATATAAAGTAAGTGCATTATGGGTTTGGATACCCGGTAATTATCCCGGGCTGGTATTTTTGGTGCATTTTTTATGTTTAAAAAAATTTGATTTCCGTAAAGTTTTAGAGTTGGTATTTGAGGTGCATCATGCAAGGATGCCTTCAATGATATTTTCAAACTTTTTTTTATTATTTTTAGCAAGAACAAAAATTAATATTTGATTTTTGCTAATAAAACAGTATGTGTTTTGTTACATAGTCTTTATTAATTCTCAGGAAATATGCAGTAATTTGAGTAAACAATGTAGTCTGCTAGGCTTAATGACTCCAGAAGATAAATTTTTGCGTGATGCACATAACTTCAGGGATTTCAATAGATGCAGATTCTTGCATTTTGATGCAAGCAAATTTAAACCCCACCTTATTCTGAGCTTGGGGTCATTTTGATGCAGGAGAATTTAGAAAAAGTGGTCAAAGATTGTCCAAAAATAGAAACCGTAAATATTGTGTCTTTTGCATTTTAAATACGAAGTAAATATTTATTTGACCCTTAAAAATAATAAAAATAAAGTTAAAGCAATTAAGTAAATTCAGTGAAAAGATGATATGACCCACAGCAATCTGATAATGACCCCTTCGAAACTGTCAACATTGGTCAAATGACCCCTGGTTTTCAAAAAATATTGAAATCCCTGCATAAGAAATTAATGTCTTTATATAATGTAAAAAGAAACAAAGACAAAGGGAACAATTCATTTTTTGGTTAATTTTAATTATGTAAAAGGTACGAGTTGAGTTCCTTATGGATTTAATTTAATTGTAAATTTTTTTTTCTGGCACTTTGTCATACAATTTGACTGATAATTTATTATTCCACCATTATTTATTTTAATTTCTCAGACTGGTGACGGTTAATTGAGAATTTCCTCAAAGAATCTTAGTATTATTTTGTTATTTTGATTTTTCTCACACACACATAAGTGCTTCTAATTTTGTTTTTGCATTTCTGTGAATGATAGAATGATAGAATTTACAGGACGGTCCAGCCAGAGGGAAGAGTATTTTGGGAATAACAACCTGAAAAAGTTTCTGCCAATTTGCCACCAAAGAACTGTTTTCCAGTCAGATTTTTCAAACCAAAATGAGCATGTATGTTAGATATTTTTTCTTGCATATCAAAATTTAATATATATTATATTGTGTCGCTCTTTCGAAGAAAATCAAATATCTCTTGTTACTGAACTCTTTATTCCATGGGATATGGCTTTAGCCATGGACAAACAGTGTAGATCCAGATCAGCCAGCACATCCATGGTGTCTGATCATGATCTATAATGTTTGCTTTTAGATTCATTGATTAATTTCAGAGCCCATGGTGACTAGTGTAGATCAAGAGGAGATGGCATGGATGTGCCAGCTGATCTGAATCTTTCCTGGTCCCAAGGTTATAAAGCTGAGCATGGAAACCAGTCTCAAATCTCAAGCATCTGATTGGCTGAAATGGCGACCAGTCGCCATTTCAGCCAATCAGATGCTTGAGATTTGAGACTGGTTTCCAATCTCAGCTTTATAACCTTCAGTCCTGGTCATCCAGGTGATAAAACTTGTTTTAATTGAGTTGTATGTATTTTTTAAACATTTTTAGTTGATTTTCAAAATATTTTAAAAGTCATGTTATTCGAAACTAGTATTTGCATTTAAATTTTGGATAAAGTTGTTCTGATTTTCATAAAAATGTATTTTTTTTTTTTCACACAAAGTTGTCATTAATTAACAACCAATATTCTTGAAAATAGCTTATAATCAAGACAAGATTATGTTGTTTGAAGAATTTTTAATGGTAATTGTTGTTGTTATTTTGGTGCAAGGAGGTAAAATGTTTTTTATAAACAAGTGCAATAATCAGAATAATAATAATATATAGATAAAATCTCACAGGCAGTTATGCAAATCTTTTTTTAACCCTTTCCTCCATAGATACACCTTTATTGCATTGGTGAACAGTTTAGATCCAGATCAGCTGGCACATCCTTGGCGTCTGATTAGGATCTAAACTGTTCTCTTTTTGATTCATTAGGTAATTTTTGACCAAAATGCGGCCAGTGCAGATCCAGATCAAACGGCATGGATATGCCGGCTGATCTGGATCCACACTGGTCGCACACACCTTAAAATGCATATATATGGAGCAAAGGGTTAGTAATAGCTGTGTATGTTATCAAACTATAAAAGTTGTCAAATAGTAATACTTTAAGTGCTAAACAAAGCATTTTGCGACATTTGCAACCAGTTTGATGCAGATCTGTCGGTACAACTGCACAGTCTAGGTTCTACGCAAGTCACTTTTCTGATCAATAATTAACCCTTTACTCCATAGATATGACTTTTATTGCATGGGCGAACAGTAAAAATCCAGATCAGCCGGCTTTTCCATGCCATCTACACAGTTCACTTGGTAATTTCTGACCAATAAATGAACAGAGTACATGATTGTACATTGTAGATGGATTTGCCATCTGATCTCCTTCCACACTGGTCACTCATGTGATAAAAGATGTTCTCATAGAATAAGGGGTTGATTTATTGGATTTCTGTTAAAAATTTCAAATGCACAACGAAAGGGACTGGCTCAAAATGATGTAAAATAGTGTTCATTTCGTAAATTGAGTTGGTAAAGGGTCCAAACATTTCTTGTACAATTCTTTACAATCCCACAATTGTTACTTCTAGTAAATGTATTCAAAATGTTCAAAAACTGCTCAAATTAACCCTTTCCTCCATAGACACAAATTGATTACGTGGGCGAACAGTGTAGATCCAGATCAGCCGGCACATCTAATCAGGATCGAAACTGTTTGCCTTTTGATTTATCAGGTTATTTCCGACAAAATTGCGACCCATGGCGCAGCTCCTGATCAGACAGCAGGGATGTGCCGGTGATCTGGATCTAAACTGTTCGCCAACATAATCAATGTGACAAATGCATATACATGAAGGAAGGGGTTAATTGCTATTTTAGATGAGTTAACCATTTACTTCATAGATAAACATTTATTGCTGGGGCATACAGTGCAGATCCAGATCAGATGACGCAGATGTGCCGGGAGATCTGGATTTTAATTGGTCGCACATGCATTATTTGAAGTCAAGGGTTAAGAAAAGAATTTGAATTTGAAAAACTTGCATTTATTTTGCATTATTTTGTCTTATAATTCTATGTTCTCTTGCCATTTAAAAATCTGAAATTATAAAAGACATATTTTATTACAATGTTCTGTCAGTGAAGTTATATATCTATATATATTATATATATTTATATGGTCAAGTGGCCTTAAGAAAATTATATTTTTAACGAGACCTGGCTCTGAGGTTATTAAACAGAGAATAAAAAATCATTCTCAGATCTCAAACTAGTCATGTGTTATTTCGAAGCATGTGCTCAATTTCAACCAATCAGATTGCTGAGATCTAAGACTGGTCTCAATTCTCAATATTACAACCTTAGGAACAGCATGCATTTTTATCTAAATTGTTTCTTATTACCCCTTTACTCCATGTGTATGCGTTATGGTAGACCATTGTAGAACCAGATCCAGAGCCATGGAGAAAAGGGTTAAATTTTCTCTAGAACACCCCTACGATCAATGTGTGGGCTGGCCCTGATTTATAGAAATGTAAGACCATTACAAATATAGCAGGTAAATATGAAAGATGAATATCCTCCGTCAAGTTTAACTCTTTCCTCCATATATCATTTTTATTGCTGGACCAACAGTTTAGATCCAGATCAGCTTTCACTTCCATGCCATCTGATCAGGATCTTCACTGTTCACTGTTTTATTTATTGGGCTATTTCTTGCCCAGAAGCAATCAATGTAGCTCCAGATCAGAACACACATGCTGGCTCTACTGGCTGATCTGGATCTATACTGGTCACCCTTGTAATAAAAGGTATATATATTTTGGAGTAACGAGTTAAGGTTTACCACATCGCTTCGTTGCCTGTTTCAACTAGTAAAATGTACTTATTGTTTATAGATAGTTGCTTATGATAATCACTTCGTGCCAAATGATTATATTTACTATGTACAATATTTATTTTGCTGTGTCATTTTAAGCAGTAGTAACTGTAAGTTGTACAACGATATTTGAAGGGTATTAATCCTTACTCCATGTAATGTGGTGTTTATTACATGTGCTGTCTGATCAGGATGTACACAGTTCACTCTTCGTAAGGCTTTTTTTCACTGCCAGGGGAAGGTGCCCATGCCCTATAATTTTGGGGAAAATAGCGGGATTTTTGCTTTTAAGGAGAATGAAAAAACCTGATGTAAAGTTACTTTTTGGGAAAACAGCATGATTTTAAAGAAATTTTATGAGGGGAAAGGCGCCCATAAACAGCCCCTACTAAAGAAGGAGAAAAAGCCCTGATTCGATTCATTAGGTTATTGATGACCACAAAGCAAACAGTGTACAGTGTAGATCCGGATCAGACTTGAAAGGGATCTACTCTTCTTGTCCATGTAAAGCCTTTTTCCATGGAGAAAAGAGTAAACCAAAAGAACATTATATTTGTGGGGATTTTATTTTTATTGCACATTAGACTTTTTCTCTACAGAAAAGTTTCTGTTTGCGGTGGTGGTCTTTGTTGATGCATGCAGGATCCATGTATACCAAGTATTACTATGATTTTGTAACCCAGATTCAAAGAATGCGCAGTATTAAAAATTACAATATGATAGTTACCCTTGACAATTAGAGCCTAAGATCATTAAACTAAGATTGGAGACAAGTCTCCAATTTCAAGCATCTGATAAGCTGAAATGGAGAGTGTCTTCATTTCAACCAATTAGATGATGGAGATTTGAGTGTTCTCGGGTCTTAGTTTAATGATCATGGGCACAGTCCTATGTGACTGTATGTATACATAAAATAGTTTCTACTTTCCCTACCTGATCAAAATATTTTACTGGAATGTTTTTATGTGTGGAAATTCTATATGTTTACTGATGGTAATTCCATATCGCATTATACCAATGTAATATCAATAGGAATTAAAAGTCTTCATGCTTGGCTATAAAAATGATTAATTCCTTACTCCATGGGATATGCCTGATATCTCAAGGGCAGCTAGTGTAGATCTATATCTGTGTGCAGTCTGATCTGGATATACCGTATAATGGGTTTTTTTCGCGAGCATAATATTTACGCTATTTTTCACGACCGAAGTGATTTCGCTAAAATTAAAAACGCTAAAAATTCCCAACAACGTAGGCGTCAATTTCTGTGAGCGCAAATTCGCTAAAATAAAAACCGCGAAAATTAAAATTACGACAAAATCGCGAAAGTTTTCGATCGCGAAAATAACCCATTATACGGTACTCTAGTCACTTCTAGATCTATTAGGTTATTTGTTACACAGATGAGCATGTTTATCAGGATCTTCACTGGTCACCCATAAACCATAACGAATAACGCCCTATCTAAGGAGTGAAGGGTTAAGCAGGGTTAGGCTCAGGGTAATAAATAAGTTATTTCATGGTCTTATTATAACAAATGATACAATTATCATCTGTTCAAACTGCTCGCAGTTAACTCTGTGCTTTGTTTTTGGATTCATTTATACATGTTTAAAAAACTTTATGAAAAGGAAATTTTGTGCGAGTGTGTGTTAAAAATAAGAAGTGATATAGTACTTTAAATGCACTTATATTCATGAAACATTAAATTTCATGGTACTTGGTCATGGTTAAATGACAGTTTCTGGGGTTTCTAATTTCATTGTTTTGAATTTTATTCAAAAAATTTATTTTTAGTAACTCGTACATTGTATATTGGTTTCCAGTTCCTGGTTTTTTAATATTTTTCAATATGTTTGTGTTCTATAATATATTTCGTGGCGGCTTAGAATTCGTGGATCGATCTGCCCACGAAATCCACGAAAATTGGTACCCTACGAAAATTAATGACTTCACAGTTTAACCCTTTCCTCCATAGATACACCTTTATTGCAATGGTGACCAGTTTAGATCCAGATCTGCTGGCACATCTGTGCCATCAAGATCTAAACTGTTCCATTTTTGATTTGTTAGGTTATCTCTGACCAAAATGTGACCAGTGCAGATCCTGATCAGATGGCACAGATGTGCCGGCTGATCTGGATCTACACTGGTTACACATGGGTAAAAAGGTGTATATATGGTTGAAAGAGTTAAATATTGCTAAGAATGTTATGTGTTGCATGTTTATATAATTTATGCCTTGACATGGTCATTTTTGAGTGACCGGAGAATTCCTGCCATCTGATCAGGATCTTCAATTTTCACTTTTTGATTCATAAGTTTATTTCTGACCAAGATGCAACCAGTACAGATCCAGATCAGACAGAAAGGATGTGTGGCTGATCTTGATCGGCACTGGAAGCACACGCTTAAAATGCGCCTATATGGCGTAAGACGTTAAAGAATTTTACAAAAGATTTTATTAATATAAAAATCTTTATTTTTACTTGAAAGTTCTCCAAGGTTGATACAGGTCTTTGAAAATTCTGAATATTTAAGCCTTGCCATGCGAAACTGTGACTGAATTATACAGATCTGCAAAGTTAAATGCTGATGTTTTTCAAAAATGTTAACAATTATTTTGTATGTATTTTTCTGCCAATGGCTTTTTATGCTTGTAGATGTTGTTTGAATTAGTTAATGATGTTTTATCCCATTTTTAAGGCAATAAATATAATAAATACCCACATGAACATGTAAAAAATGACATTTTTTCGCTTATATGTTGTTTTTTTGCAATGCTTGGCCAGTATATTGTGTAATGGATGTGACTCGCGAGTCTGTGTCTGTTATGAAATGCAGTAAGTTGCATTTATTTTAAAATTTTAAATGTTTTGTTTGTGTTTATGATTCTTCACACATCAAATTGTTAAAGGCATGTATAATATGCTTCCCAGATTGTTCACTTCATTGAAGCAATAATGTGTAATATTATCAAATGTTGAATAAAATGAAGAATGATAAATAGTGTCTATTTATTTTTTCAACAGATAATTTTTTATTAAAATACCTCTTGAACCTTTTACTTCATACATACTGGTTTTATTGCATGTGCGACCATTATAGATCCAGACTGGAATCTAGACCTAAGCTTTCTAGATTCCCGATCCAGATCAGCTGGCGCATTCATGCTGTCTGATCTGGATCTGCACTGTTCACTTTTTGATCAGATATATACTTACTAATCAACAAAAGAACAGTGTAGATTTTGATCAGACGGCACAGATTTGCCGGATGATTTGGATCTACATTGTTCGTCCTTGCCCTTAAAGGTTTATATATGGAGTAAAGGGTTAATTCAGATTTGATTTGCGACAGCCTGTTTTTCGGCCTTATCTCAGCATTGTGGATACAGGCATTGTAAGTCTCAATTATTATTAGCTTGTTTCTTTTTATCAGCCATTGCATCGTTGGCATCACCTTATATAAATCCTGCATATCACAAAGGCAAGACGTATATCCTTGTGGTGATTGAACAACATCCAAATTTATACTGGCTGGGAATTGAAACCATCCATCTTTAAACTTGCCGAAATATTAAAACAAAAGTAATTTTAGAAGTACTATTAACATAGTACATAAATATCGTGCTCAACGACCTTCAAAGAACGTAACTGATAACAGCACTGATTGAATGTACTGGGAGACTTTTTACAGACTCGGTAAGAGAAGAATAAAAGGCTTACGAACCACAACTAACATGCAACTTGCGGTTTCTTATTAGACATTGTATCCCTGGGGCGAATCTGTAGCATTAAATGTTAACGTACAAACAGGCATCTAGACAATGGAAGATTGGACATTGTATCCCTGGGGCGAGTCTGTAGCATTAAATGTTAACATACAAACAGGCATCTAGACAATGGAAGGTTGTAGTGACGGGATGGGAGAAGGTTGACACAAGCGCCGAACACCTGTGCCTTACGTGGCACACATGCACGGCGCACGAATGTGCACAACAACACGCGCAAGCAAGCACGCGTGCATGTATGGCAAAGTTTCTGTGGTACGATATATCTTGTAAGCTAGCATTGAATTTTGATCTAACATCATTAAAACATTCGAACTAATATTCAAAAATGTGTCACATTTGCGACATACTTGGAAGAATTCGCACGAATTCCGCACTTGTGCCACGAAATCTTTTATGCAAAAATGCGTGAAGACAAAACCTAACATTAATAATGTATATATGCACTCGATTTGTTCTAATATTCAACGTTTTGTGATCTTATCAGCCCTGCGTCCCAGTTTCATCTATTTGTATAAATACTAAATTCAAACGATCAGTCCGCAAACAGACGGACGAAAAGGTTATCTGTGGACAATGGCGAGCAAAGAGATGTTTATCTCCTGCCCAGTGTGTAAAACAAGGTAAACATTTCATATTTTAGTTGAAATAAATGAATTATACAGCTTTATTGGCAATATTGTAGATCAGTATTTAGCTTAATATGTTAGCATCTGTAAATAAATATATAAATAAAAATACGAAAGCATTGGATAATAAAAATGTAATCCACTATCGAATCATTTGGTTAAAAAGCGTCGTATTATTTATTGTATTTTAATCGTTTATTAAGCTGCATTAAATCTTTCTAAGAAAATGTTGCCATTTAGCAAATCTTAACACTTCAGCCTACTTAATGAAAACCGTCAGGGTAGGATGCAAGATTTCCAGAGGCAGTTTTAGGGTAGATACTTGATAATTTCTGACCAAAATTCCCATGAAAATTAAACATAAGTGCCCAAAAGAGGTTTGAGAAACCCCTCGAGTTGACCCTGTATTTTCACAGTGTTTAGCTCCATACATGTAGGGTACTCAATCATTACTTTTACTTGAAAGACTAAATGATTAATTATGGCAAATGTGAACGTTAGAAGGAGACATCCATAGCTGTTTTTTTTTGCAAAAATTGTTGTTTTTCCCCCACGTTTATCAACATACTCACCTTCAACACTATCTCATTCCGGTCCGTTCTAATACCCCCCCCCCCCCCAAACTACACCAAACCTCTCCAAACTACTTAAAAAATAAGGCTGTTGTTATTTTTGGTTGGAAATAATGATGAATACATTATAATGTGTGACGAATAATAAATATTTTCTATACTGAGCAAAATAAACATCAAAATTTTAGTAAATGACATTACTGCTCATAAATAAGTATGACACAATGGCGACATACAGTGAGTGTGTTGCTGAAGTTTAACACCCCCCACACCCCCGTTTAACAACCCCACCCCCCACCCCCCCCCCCCAAAAAAAAAAATATTATTTTTAATGTGAATTATTAAATTATGGTTACAGAAGCAACAAGTTTAACACTGATTTTTATACTAGAGCTCGCAGGGCCTTATTTCTTCTTCTTCTTCTTCTTCTTCCAGTACTGAACAAAATCTCCTCTGGAGCATTGTCGTTCATTGTAAAAGGTAAAAGTCTCTATGCAGTGCAAGATATTCACACGGTGATAAAGTTCATTTTGGTTAAAAACAATTTACTTGGTTCTATGGTTTTGATGTGAGCCCACTCTTGAAAGCCTCAACACTATTGACCTCGGTGAGCTGACTGGGAGCTGGTTACAAAGTCTGATAGCGGAGGGAAAGAATGAGAACCGGTATACATTTGTTCTACAGTAAGGTAGCAGGTATTTCTGGGTAGTGCCTCGTGTGGGTATGCTGGAGGTTATTGGAGTGAGAAACTTGTCTGCTAGGATGTCGATAAGATTATGGACCACTCTGTACATTGTCACTAGCTTTGCATTTGTGCGACGCTGTTCTATGGATTGCCAGCCTAGTGACGCGATCACCTGGCTAGTGCTGCTTGTGGTGTGGTAATCACCCTTGACAAATCTAGCTGCACGGCGCTGAATTGCCTCAAGCTCTGCGATGTTTGTAGCCGTGTAGGGATCCCAGATATTTCATATGGACTTCTTTAATGATCACAACCTTATATTGGATGTCGTTTGAGGTAGTTTGGGGTAGTTCGGGGTGGTTTGGGGTTGTTTGGTTTAGGGTGGTTTGGGGTGGTTTGGGGTATGAGAACGGACCCATCTCATTCAAATTCTAAATTAACCTGAATACAACGTTGCAGTTGTTAAACCATTTCTATATATTGCTTTATAAATCGCTAATCATTTGCGTCAAAAAGCAAATAAAACTAGTTAATGGCATATAGCAAAATGTATATAAAAATATTCTTTGTGTTTAGCAAACTTTGATTAGTACAGTTTACTATAACATAAAACCTTAGCACAGTTAGGAGGTTTGACGACTTCGCGGTATTTCTCGTAGCTGAACTGTTTTAAACCAAAAAACCGCTTATCTTCATCCGAATTAAACATTTCTCATTTTATTCCGTATATCAACTTTAAGTAAGCTAGTTTCTGAACTCATAATCACAATGGGTCACAATGTTATATTGATATCACATTGATATCACTTTTCCTATTTCGATCGCTGTTTACAAGGTGTCAGTGTCCAAGGTTATAAAACTGAGCATAGAAACCAGTCTCAAATCTCAAGCATCTGATTGGCTGAAATGGCGATCAGTCGCCATTACAGCCAATCAGATGCTTGAGATTTAAGACTGGTTTCCATTCTCAGTTTTATAACCTTCAGCCATGGTCACAGATCACGACGAAAATATAAAGTGTTTTCAAATATCAAAATCTATAAGTTTGACTGAAGAAGACCTGTAAACAAATTAAACGTGATGTAATATTCGTACAGTCAACACAAAATTGAATATACATGTATTTAAAGCGCGTTACTAACGCAATAAAATTCTATCTATCTATCTTTCAATACTTTCTCACTCCTCTAATTGAGTATTATGGGCGGGGTGCTCGCTGGAGTTAGTAAAAGTAAAACTGGAAAAATGATTTCCAGGCATATAAAGGATCGAAAAGCAAAGGGTGGTTGTTAAAATGTTAACAATAGTAGTGAGATAAAAGACGGTTAAAAACAACTGTTGTGTTTAATATTGATAGGAGGCCACTGTCTGCTTGAAAGATTCAAGACTAGGCAGTGTCGCAACATGCGATGGTTACCTGTTCCACAGGACTGCGGTGTGGGGGGAAGAAGTAATATTTGAAGAAATCAGATTTAACATAAATTTGGCGGAGACTAAGGGTGTCCATCTGTCTGGTTAACCTATTTGGGGCCTCTAAGTACGTAGGTTGGGGATGGAGTTAAAGATGGTGATAGATGTTGTAGAACATGACCAGTTTGGAATCAAGACGTCTCTTCTCAAGTGTGCACCAACCTAAGGTGTTCTGTAGGTCCTTTACGCTTGTATGTCGTGAATAGTCATTTTAACCCATCTGATTGAACGCCGCTGGACCATCTCCAGCTTGTGTATGTTAACCTGAGTGTGAGGGGACCATACAGATGATGCATATTCTAGCTGAGGTCTGACGAGTGTATTATATGAAAGTGTTGCAACCTTTTCATGCTTTGTTTTGTTCACTCACAACATGTCGTAAAGTCCAAAATTTCGAAAAAAAAAATCTTTTCTGTTAGTTCACTCAAATGCACATCGCAGAAAATTGATATTTAATATACAGAGTCACGTGGTTGCATTTTAAATGGCGAAACCAATTATCCTCTCGAGAAATGTCATTTCCACAGGCTGTAGCTATTTTACAGAGCAATCGTTCAAATTGCCAGTGTAATAAAGAAATATTTTTTTATTATGCATTGTTGTTGTTGATGTACTATACGCCTTTTCAAGAAGGAAACTTGTATGTCACGTGACTGATTTGTTATCAATAATGTACAGTACTTGGTTATTGTGGGTACGTGGGAAAGTAGGGTAAAGATAACACTATCTCCTCAGAGCTTGACAAACATTATCATTCTCTTAACCCCTTTCTACAAATATACCCTTTTATGGCAAGGGCGAACAGTGTAGATTCTGATTAGCCGGCACATCCGTGTTATTTGATCTGGATCTGCACTGTTCGCCTTTTAATTTATTAGTTTTTTTCTGATCTACATAGAAGGTTTCACGAATATAGATTTGATAAGTTTGTGTTATGCCAGGAATTAGGTTAAGTGTGGTATTTTTGCTGATTTTGTTGACATATCAGCCAAAAAAGTAAAATAATCTTCTTGCATAATATTCTCACAGCCTTCATACTTTTTGAGGGATCCAGTTTTCCGGACGGACGGACAGATAGACGGACGGCGGGTAAACATAAACGGCGGGTAAACATAAAAGTCCTTTACGTTGGAGTTGTAAGGGGACTTAATTACCAACAAAGAAATTTTAAGTAATGTACCAGTTGCTTCCCTTAGCAATTTAAACGCAATATTTGAAAATTAGTTTTAATTGTTTGATAATCGATATATGCATATTTTACACAGCTTGTACGCTGTTTTATTTTAGTGCACATGTAAACTATTTCCGCCTGATTGGTTTCAGTCATGTTGCACCGGGCAAGGCTCAGGCCGACCGGACGTTTGCTTCCACGTGCGAACACTGCGGACACTTCTTCAAGTTCCGTTCTGTGGCTCCATTCAAGTCGACCGTATCGTTTACTGTCAACGGGAAACAAGTAACTGGTGAGTAGAAATATGAAAGTTGTTGATTTCATAGAAAGGCTTTCATTAGAGGGGGTGGGGTGGGATAGGGAATGGTTGTTGACTGATTGATCAATGCACTATTATAACATGTACGCACGAAGTTCACGAAAGAAACGTTTCTTTCCTAAACTTGCGGCGAAACGGATATACTCGTTTGTTCAAATTAAACAGTACTTTTTGGCCGCAAAACTTTATTATGTTCTTGTTGTTTTTTCAGTTGGCAATGAGTTTAGCGTATCTGCCTCGCTCAGTGACTACTTACGACAGACCCGGCTGTCTCTGGGAACCAAAGTTTTCTGTAAACAAGGCGGATGTGGGGTATGCATCGTGGTCGCCAAGATGGTATTGAATCCGAACAGTCAACCTGTGATCGCCAACATCAACTCGGTACGTATGATGAAATATCACTAAATTGTTCATTTTCAAGATCCTTAGGTTGACAAAATTTAATACAGTTAACAACACGAGTTTGAACCCGGCTTTGGTTGAGATCAAAGAAACACGCAGCTATGGCTAACTGGGTACCGAGGTATTATTTAATTTCGCGGGTATCAAATTTCGCGCATAAAATATGGCATTTTCGCGAGACCACCCCATTGTAAAGACCGCTTTTATAGTCCAGTCCCTGGCGTGGTCTTAATAGCGAGGTTTTACTGTATTAGCCATCTTATTCTACAGTGCCTGTGCCCCCTGTTCATGTGCGATGGTTGGGAGATTACCACCACGGAGGGTCTGGGTTCGAGCAAAACCCAAATGCACAAGATACAGTCTACACTGGCGTCTTACGGGGGTACCCAGTGCGGGTATTGTAGCCCTGGACATGTCATGAATATGTATGGGTGAGTCTCTATCATTTTCGCTTTGATGTTTTTGCATTCCTTTAGGTACTTTATGTAGAATCTTACCTTTCCTTATCAATTTTTATTCGTGTATTATATAAATAAAGGCTGAAATTAAGAAAAAAACGCCAATTTTATTTTCGTTAATTGCATTTCTTATAGAAATTCCCAATTTCGATATTTTTCATATACCGGTAGTCGTTTCTAGTAAAATCGGCTCACGTGGTTATAAATATCAATCCACTGTATTGAGCATATATTTGCCAAACCACGAACAGAATCGTTGAGTTTTGGGCTGGGCGGCAATCTGTGAAATGTTGTTTTTTTCGACTTCCTCGTGTGAGAAGGAGGGTCACCCCACAATTGTGTGAGATGGGGTTGGTCACCTCACCCTAGTAGGAGAGGAGAGGTCACCTCCCCCCCCCCCCAGTGGGAGATGGGGATCACTTCCCCCCAGTGGGAGATGGGTCACCTCCTTCTAGTGGGAGAGGGGGGTCACCTCGCCCTAGTTGGAGGGGTCATCGCCTCCCGCTAGTGGGGGAGGGGGGACGTTGCCTCCCCCTAGAAGGAGAGGGGGTCACTTCCTCCCAAGGGGAGTGGCGGGGTCACCTCCCCTAAAGGTGGGGGTCACCTCCCCTGTCGGCGGGGCGGTATGCCTAATGTATGGTATGAGGTCATCGCCGCTAGTGGCCGGGTTCACTTACCCTGGGGGTCACCTCCCCAGACGGCGGGGGGCACCTTCGCCTAGTCGGAGGGGTCACTTTCCTCTAGTGGTATGGTGGTCACCTCACCACTGGCGGTTAATTCCGACCCTTTTTCAGCGGGGTCATCTACTCCCTAATAATGGCAGTGCTCACGCTGTCAGTCGACATTGTCGCCATTTGCGATAATTTTACGTTTTTGTCGATTATTTCAAAGAATTGGCGGTAAAATTTGGCGATTAAATAATTGTCAAAAAAGCAAGATATTGTTAGCTTATTTGCATTCGCTTTGCCCTGAGCGGTCGCCACATAACTGGTAATTGTGGGTCGTTAATCCCCTTATTGAACTAACAAAGTGTCACTTAATGTAATCGGTAAACTTTGGGCATTTCCATTACGTCATGACAAGGGAATTCTAAGATTGATGCTATTTATAGCTATTACGGATTCCCCTATCATATGTTTAACAAAGCAGACAAATATTTTAAGAATAAATTTAGTGTTCTTTTTTTCTAATCTAATATTAAATACTGGCCAAATTCTAAATCCATTCTCAAAGCAAAAACCTAGCCGAATACTGTACCTCAAGTGATGAATAGGACGAAAATTCGCGGTACGAATTGCCGATTTTTTAACCATGTTAACGGATAAAAAACTTCCTATTTTCTCAAAAAATGTGTTTAATCAGCTGCTATGGTTATTTTTTGCCTTGGAAAAGTTATTTCACATTGCAATTTTCTAGTGGTTTATTAGTAATTACGTTTGTCATCCATTTTCGCGACGTCTATTTTTGACATACCATTAATCTAATCCCGAACCACTTTTGCCACTACCCATAAGCATATAAACTCATTCTAAGCAGAAAATTGATGTGAATTAAATTATTTTGCCCAAAACTTTAATGCAATATTTTACAATTATGTTTGGTTAAGACTGCTTTGAAGGTTAGACCTTTTTGGTATGTTTACATAGTAGCCCAACTATTTGTGCGCAACAAGAGCTTTTCTATATATACGACAGACAACGAAAACGTCCGTATGATAATGGGTCTGTGCTTGCAGTCGAATTATTGAGACTAGTTTACATAGCAGTGATTCCAATTGATTTTGTCTGCAATAGTGAAGTGAAGAATGCCTTATTATTAAAATCATCAGAAATTTTACATAAAGCCAATTATTTTCATTGACTAGGTTAAATTAATAAAGTAATAATTAACAGTTCATCTTCATAACATAGATGTTATGTTAGATAAATCATGTTAATTAAAAAACAAAACAAATAATTATAATGCTATTTCCCACGGATGGGGAAACAACGCGTAAATCTTTGGCTATTAATTTTTATACCTTGGTTATGTATCTATCATCATGATTGATTAAAAAACTTTGATTGTTTGAAACTGTAACATTTGGCTTTAAACCTGTCTAACATGCCTTCATTAACACGAAATTATCATCGTAGGAAACAGCTACACTTAACCAATGTTCTAACTATACCGATCATACATTTTAATTTCTCTGCCTGGAGTTAGAGTACACATCATCATTACTTCTTTTTATGAAAATGCCAATAAAATCCCTTCGTGCCTTTATAATTATGGACATTTTTAAAATCGAGGTGAGGGTAAAACCAAAAGTCACCAAATCTGTCGTAGCTTCTGTAAAGAGGATATACTGAAAACGGCCAAAACTGCTGAAAAATCATTTGAGTCACAGTTTAACACTCACATTCTTGCAGAATTGCATAGAATTTTTTCAAAATTACTTACCAATCGATATTTAAATAGGAAAACATGAATTTTCGTTAATGGAGAATTTATCGCTACCGAAGATTTTGTGATTTTTGTGTTTACCCCTACCATAATTAAATGTCAGTAGTTTCCAAACGCATGTAAGGATTTTAATAATTATTTCGTCAAAACAAGTGAACACGATGTATCTGAATATCTTCCAGTTTGAAGAGTACACTCAAAATCCTCGCTGAGAAAAAAAGAAAATACGATCGGTGTAGTTAGAACACAACAGTGGTTAAGTGTTTAAATATAATATCAATCTCAGGTATAAATGTTTTTTTTCAGAATCTTTTTACAATTGAATTTAAACATATTTCAACAAAGTTCGCTTAGATATTCAATCATAGTCAGACAACTGCCCAATATTGTATCAATCATACCTTACCAAAAAGAGAAAAAATGTACTGCGAGAAAGTTTGGACTTGTTAATTGTTTACATGATATAGTTTTCTTGTAACAAGATGTAATTTTAGTGTAGTCATCTTTTAACGTGGCATTTACAATGAGACATAGAGTCATAAGCAAATATATAAATTAAGGAATTCCACATGTTAAGGCAACGTTATACTGAGGAGCTAGGTGCAACGAGTGCAAATCCAGATTAGCCGGTACGTTTGATCCGTCTGGGCTGGATCTGTGCTGGTCGCATCTTGGTCAGAAATAACCCAATGAATAAAAAACAGTGTAGGTCCTGTTCAGATGGCACATATGTGCCGGCTGATCTAGACTTAACGTAAAGATGTAGACATATATTTTATTTACACACCAGACTGATGCAGCAGTACCCAACCCTGACCCCACAGGATGTCGAGGACAACTTTGAGGGGAATCTCTGCAGATGTACAGGTAAATAATGTAAAACATCTCCAAATATATAGAGACCGCCTTACTGGTATTTAATGAAAATTTCAAAGAACACATATCATCAATGACCGTTTTTGATAAATCCCAATGTGTTGCGGATATGACGTAGTTTCATACATGTAGTTTCGATGTGTCTTGTGTTTTTGTGGAAAAAATGAGCCTTTTGCTTTCCGTCAGTTACAATACATGTGTGTTTGTTAATATGTTAATAGAATAGGCTACATAGAGGACATTTTATAGTTTATAACAGTTAAATATTTAAGCAACATGTATAATTTAAGGTTATCGGCCGATCCTAGATGCTATGAAGTCTCTTGTGTCTTCAAAGGACCTTGACATTGAGGTTAGTGGTTGAAATCCTATTAAAAGCTGCACTGTCACAGAAATACCAGAACAGCTGCTCTTTTTCCGGAAATACCATTTAATGTTTCTATGTCGCAGATATCTTATTAAAAGATGCTCTGTCAAAGAAATCCCGTTTACTACAACTCTGTAAAAATACCATTAAAAGCTGATCTGTCACATGAATCCATTAAAGTTTGTTCTGTCACTTAATCCATTGAAAGCGACTCTGTCACAGGAATCCATTTAAAGTTGTTTGTCACATGAATCCATTAAACGTTGTTCTGTCACTTAATCCATTGAAAGCGACTCTGTCACAGGAATCTATTAGCAGTTGTTTTGTCGTAGAATCCATTAAAAGCTGCTCTGTCACAGAAATCCAATTAAAAGCAAGCTGCTCTGTCACAGAAATCCAATTAAAAGCAAGCTGCTCTGTCACAGACATCCATTACAAAGCTGCTCTGTCACAAACATCCAATTAAAAGCAAGCTGCTCTGTCACAGAAATCCAATAAAAAACAAGCTGCTCTGTCACAGAAATCCATTTAAAAGCAAGCTGCTCTGTCACAGAAATCCATTACAAAGCTGGTCTGTCACAAAAATCCAATTAAAAGCAAGCTGCTCTGTCACAGAAATCCAATTAAAAGCAAGCTGCTCTGTCACAGAAATCCAATTAAAATCAAGCTGTTCTGGCACAGACATCCATTACAAAGCTGCTCTGTCACAGAAATCCATTAAAAAGTGAAATCTGCACTGTAACAGCGATTTGTTAGATAAAGCAATACATTACAGTTCTCCGGAGGAGATATAGTTCAGTACTAAAAGAAGAAGAAGAATCACAGGGTTATGTGTGCTTAAGGTTTACAGTCTGTGTTCTCACCATCAACTTGTATTAAAATATGAAAACGGATTGGGTCACCTCGAAGGTGGAATTAAACATGGCACACCCATTCTTTGCCATACTTAACTGGGTAGTTTGCTGTGCTAGATACAATCCCCAGTTTGAGTCGATTTATTTTTCGCACATACCATGATTTCCTCTTTCAACTACAGCAGGGGCGTTACGCTGCTAACTAAATAACGGACGAACAATAAAAACACAACAGCAACAACAACACGATAAAATCGGGTACTTAAATCATACGAAAAATGAATTTAATCAATTTATATAACAGATAGGCCGCTGGATAAAAACATGTGTGTGGAAACCTGCCAACAAACAATTCTGAAGCTTAATAGGTCCTGGATATTTGCAGTTGGCTTACCTGATCACCATATTTTACTCTTTATACCATTAATTAAAAAATTTTAAATTCACACATTTTCAGGATCTGTCGGCGAGGCTATGCAAAACTACCGGCAAGGCTTGTTCGTCAAAGTCTGGGTCTTGTGGCGGAACGTGTTCTAGCACCGATCCTCGAGCTCTACAGATTGTGTTTAGTGATACAAGATGGCAGAAGCCGACCAGTCTGACGGAGTTGTATCAAATGCTAGCTCAGACTACAGGACAGAAAGTTCGAATATGTGGAGCCAACACTGGAACAGGTGAGCATTATCCTACCGGCTGTCTGTTTGAAAGAATTATGATAACGCATACATGTGAAAATGGTTTTATGTTTTGCAATACATTTTTTTTTGTTTTTGAATTATAAAATAATCCATGCATAAAAAATTCATGACACAATTATGAACATATACTCAACAAAAAAAGAAACCTGACACTGTAACTTTGAATAAGTATGACATGTATGAGGTGCATATTCAAAATCTATATATTTTTGCACCATCCAAAAGAAAATAACCACTGAATCACTTGTTTCATGCACCAAAAATATCAAAATGCATAATTAAGTTCAAAACATGCACAATTTTTATTACATACCACAATTCAATTAGCTTTAAATCTGATTCCAGGAAAATACACCAAATATAAAGTGTCAGGTTTCTATTTTTGTTGAATATATTACCGAATAGACTTTAACCAAAATTCTATTTTTGTTGAGTATATTACCGAATAGACTTTAACCAAAATTCTATTTTTGTTGAGTATATTACCGAATAGACTTTAACCAAAATTCTATTTTTGTTGAGTATATTACCGAATAGACTTTAACCAAAATTCTATTTTTGTTGAGTATATTACCGAATAGACTTTAACCAAAATTCTATTTTTGTTGAGTATATTACCGAATAGACTTTAACCAAAATTCTATTTTTGTTGAGTATATTACCGAATAGACTTTAACCAAAATTCTATTTTTGTTGAGTATATTACCGAATAGACTTTAACCAAAATTCTATTTTTGTTGAGTATATTACCGAATAGACTTTAACCAAAATAGCACGTAATCCGTATGCAGATTACTCTCTTATTATTTAAAACCGAATCTATTTATACACCATGTATTTGTGTTAAATACATTTTATGTTAAATGAGAAGTCAAGTCAAATAAATAATTAAACCCAACGAATATATTTTTTTTTATATTCTAGGTTACTTTTATGAAGAAGCCATACAGAACTTTGACGTCATCATCGATGTTTCTGGAATTCCGGACTTGTACACGAACACACACGATGTGAGTTTGGGCCACCCTTAAATTATTATAATAACCAGTACACCTAGGAAACGTATTTTCATGTACATTGTATAACGATATGAATAGAGACCCCCAAAACACATTATTTTATGAACTTTACGTTCAAAATATGCACATATAAGAGCCAGTGTTGACATTACTGTTTAGCGCGCGCATTATATCTGAAAAGCTAAGAAAGCAACAAAAGGTGCATAATTTGTATTTGTAGTGAAACCTATTACTTGTTCCAAATCTAACATTTGTCCATAACGTATCTTTTTTAAGGGAATTATTTTTTTCTGACCAAAATGAAATTACAAAATGGAAAAATAACAAACAAAAAGTTGAAAGTTAAAGTCGCAGGCAAATTTTATTTTTACTGCATATTTAGGCAGTGGTTGTAATTTGCAGCAAAAATGAAGGACCGAAAGCAACCAACGTTGTTTAAATTTATTAATTATGGCCTGATTATAATATTAGTATACCAATGAAATATGTTGGTCTCATTTGAAAAACCGTCACAATATTTACCCATCTTCCAAGCACAAAACCAGACGAGACGACCAGTCTTTTGTTAATTAAATTGTTGAGCTCTTTCATTTCAGAGGCCAAGCCAGACCTTCACGTTGGGAAGCAGTTGTTCTCTGACGAATTTATTGGACATTTTTAAAACCCAGTCTGTCAAACCAGGAGACAATGGTAACTTTGCAGAGCTCAAGAAATACCTGTACAGGGTCGCTTCATCACCTATTCGAAACGTAAGTTGCTGTTTAAATTTACATTTATTTGGTATTTTATCTGCATTTAGAGTTTCAACCGAGATACATTTATTTTTGATTCAACAGAACTATAAAAAGTGTCATCTTAAATGACGTTCTGCATTTTTCCCTTTCTCGAAGTCTACAATAGTCACACATTTGACAATTGGTTTTCTTAGAGCTTTCAATGCTTCAAAGACTAAGCTTCTTATTTAGTTAAGGGCACTGCAGACCTTACATTTTTCTATACATTTTGCAAATCATCTGCAAATATAGCCGTCTCTTTACACATGGTCAAGATTCAAGATTTCCAGAAAGAGGGTATGTTAAGGGCAGTCTTAGGTAGTTACATGATAATTTGCAACTTTCTGACCAAAATCCCCATGATAATTAAATATTTCTGTCCAAATTGGGGATCGATCGGCACCTAATGGCATCAATAGATAAATATTTACACTTCACTTTCGTCCTCTACGACAAAGTCTTACTCATCTAACGAATCATAATTTCTGATGGTAAACAGTGTGACGTAATAATTTGAAAGGCGTGTCTAAAGTAGAACCGTTCACAATTTATTGGTCGTTGCGCAATTTTTTGACGTGTGACGTCGCCGAGTACTCACATTTTGCCACGAGTTGCTGCGAAAAAGCGTGCCGTCATTCACTTTGTCGTCAATGTTGCTGTTTCAACAGCCGTTCGAAATAACCGTAATATCGCGAATTCTTCTAATAATTTCTGTATTAAAGAGGGTATTTATGTGATTGTTTTCATTTGGGTTTGAAACACCCTTCGGGTTTCACACACTTTAAACAACCCAACTGTTTTCCATACCCAAATGAAAACCATCAAATATCGATTCAATCCTTAAATATAGAATAAACGAAACTAACATAATTTAATTACTTTTATTGCAGAGAGGTACATGGGCCGGAAATCTCATGTTGAAAAATAAACATCCCGAATTTCCGTCAGACGTATTCAACATGTTCACAGTCCTTGCCGCCTCTTTGACCATTGGCAAGTTTATAGAATAAAATAAAAATTATAATTCGAACTGAACGATCAACTTAAAACAACCGTTTTTTCTTAAACCTAGTCGGCAAATAGTTTCTTAAATTCCTGCAGAATTTGGCATTTGGTACATGTACTTTAAACTGAAAGGCGTATTTAGTTTTTAACGACATTTAAATTCAATGCAATTTACGACGTGTTTTCTTATATCAGTGTAAAAAGAACAAAGTTTTTATTTATTTAACCATAAAAGTTTGAAATCAGTTTGAAGACAGTCACTAAATTTATTGCAAGGCTACCTATATTTACGTTAGTATTATGTTGGATCCTACAGTTGGTCACAAAAGTTTCTTCTATTACAACTATATGATTATAAATAGGTCAGACCCCACAGAGTGTTGTAACCTGTGACGCTTTCTTCAAAACTGACATGACTGGGAAATGCCTGACCAAGGCCACTTTCAAGGAGTTTGGACCAAACGATGTTGTTGCCTGTTTCAAGGTCATGCCAAGGTCACAGGTCAGTGGATTTGATACGGCTGGTGCATTTCGAGATTGGCCGACTACAACTGTAAATTTTATTCCAGATAAAAAAATCAAAAACTCACAGAGTGTTTGTTAAAGCGATATTCACATTTACGTGGCCTGTAAAGTACGTATCCTGCGTTCCCTTTTCATGAGGCAGCAACGGCGTTCCATACTTGAAGAAAATTTTATCTTTAAACCTGGGTAAACATAAACACTTTCTAAAGACATAGTGTCTAAATATTCATCACATACTCGTAGAATGTTGCAAGATCATTAACAGTGATAAAGAATTTTAAATTCAATGTACATGTTTCTGACAGTAATATTAGTTATGAAGCTCGGTATAATAATACAACTTAAATCAGGGTTTTCTTTGAACGTTGTCTTTGTTTTTTACTTAGAATTGCTTGGCGCATGTAAATGGTGCTTTCCGGTGTGCTGTCGATAAAGTTCACGGGTTCCTCATAACCAGTACACCGATCATTTCCATCGGCGGTATCAGCAATACTTTCGTAAGTATCTTTTTGAAAACAAACTCATTCTGACTTATTTTTCTTACGACTGCGAGAAGGACCGTTTCGCTGAATACGGACAGGCTTCCGGTCTTGCAAGTCTGTTCTTCGGTTGTAATGTTGGGACAGTGGGACAGTCTCTCGGTTGTATTTATGGAATGTGTTTTATTGCGTCGGAGAACAAAAGTTTTTTTTATTCAATTAACATTTTCAGTTATTGTTTTCTATACTAAACAAAAAAGATCCTATTGATTTGTAACTAGTTTTTTTCGGGAAAATGGTATATACGCATGATTTAAAGTCAAATATCATTTGGCCAAAACTAGATATTGATCTTGCTTCTACTATTATCATTTAACAGTTCCTGATAATGGAGACCAGTCAATCAGATGCTAGAGATTTGAGACTGGTCTCCTGATATAGTTTTATGATCTTGGGCCCAGATGTCATTTAAGACAAAATATATGTCTTTTACTGGTTTCCAGCACAGAGCCACAGCTACGGAGCAATATCTTTACGGGAAACAGCTGTCATCCCCAGCAACCATTGCAGGTAATAATTATGTATTCTATCGAACAACTCATAAACTGTCACTATTTCATTGTCTAACAAGAGGTGTTTGTCAAACACAAATGCCCCCCCCTGACGTGCAAGTGATATCTATTAGCATTGAATTTAAATTTTTGGAAATTTAGAGACTTTTGTAAGCTTTAGCAATGAAGGGTACCAGTCATGAAAGCAATTTACAAGACGGTGGAACTCCTATATATCAATAACCAGGTCATCCAATGAGAGGATTACATTTACCTCGACAAACATAAGCGCGTGTAGATTAACCTAGTCTAACACAAAGGATTTTATTGTAATTTAAATCAAATATTCGCTATTGGCGGAGATATAGTAGCTCTAGTGTTATGTCAATTCCGGTAATGTGCAGGCTTTAGTGACCATCCATACGAAACCAAAGCATTTAATAAACACAAGTGAGTGATAATCAGTGCCTATTTATGACACGGCATATATTGAAATAGTTTAAAATTAATGTTATGGATCATTAATATATATCTTTACTTGAAATTGTCATGGGGAAAAATAATCACAACTTTACACTGAGAAGTATTTTATTTTATTATACAAATAAACATAAAAACGTTGTCTAGTTATTGATCGAACAAGGTTTTTTGTTGTCAAGGCCACCGTGACCTTGACCTTTGACCTACTGATCCCAAAACCAATAGGGGTCTTCTACTGGTCACGACCAACTTCCACACCAAATATGAGGTCTGTATCACAAAGCGTTGTCTAGTTATTGATCGGACAACGTTTTTGTATGCAAAGGCCACTGTGACCTTGACCTTTGACCTACTGATCCTAAAATCAATAGGGTTCTTCTACTGGTCATGACCAACCTCCACACCAAATATGAGGACTGTATCACAAAGCGTTGTCTAGTTATTGATCGGACAACGTTTTTGTATGCAAAGGCCACTGTGACCTTGACCTTTGACCTACTGATCCTAAAATCAATAGGGTTCTTCTACTGGTCATGACCAACCTCCACACCAAATATGAGGACTGTATCACAAAGCGTTGTCTAGTTATTGATCGGACAAGGTTTTTGTGGTCAAGGCCACTGTGACCTTGACCTTTGACCTACTGACCCCAAAATCAATAGGGGTCTTCTACTGGTCATGACCAACCTCCACACCAAATATGAGGACTGTATCACAAAGCGTTGTCTAGTTATTGATCGGACAAGGTTTTTGTGGTCAAGGCCACTGTGACCTTGACCTTTGACCTACTGACCCCAAAATCAATAGGGGTCTTCTACTGGTCATGACCAACCTCCACACCAAATATGAGGACTGTACCACAAAGCGTTGTCTAGTTATTGATCGGACAAGGTTTTTGTGGTCAAGGCCACTGTGACCTTGACCTTTGACCTACTGACCCCAAAATCAATAGGGGTCTTCTACTGGTCATGACCAACCTCCACACCAAATATGAGGACTGTACCACAAAGCGTTGTCTAGTTATTGATCGGACAAGGTTTTTGTGGTCAAGGCCACTGTGACCTTGACCTTTGACCTACTGACCCCAAAATCAATAGGGGTCTTCTACTGGTCATGACCAACCTCCACACCAAATATGAGGACTGTATCACAAAGCGTTGTCTAGTTATTGATCGGACAAGGTTTTTGTGGTCAAGGCCACTGTGACCTTGACCTTTGACCTACTGACCCCAAAATCAATAGGGGTCTTCTACTGGTCATGACCAACCTCCACACCAAATATGAGGACTGTATCACAAAGCGTTGTCTAGTTATTGATCGGACAAGGTTTTTGTGGTCAAGGCCACTGTGACCTTGACCTTTGACCTACTGACCCCAAAATCAATAGGGGTCTTCTACTGGTCATGACCAACCTCCACACCAAATATAAGGACTGTATCACAAAGCGTTGTCTAGTTATTGATCGGACAACGTTTTTGTATGCAAAGGCCACTGTGACCTTGACCTTTGACCTACTGATCCTAAAATCAATAGGGTTCTTCTACTGGTCATGACCAACCTCCACACCAAATATGAGGACTGTATCACAAAGCGTTGTCTAGTTATTGATCGGACAAGGTTTTTGTGGTCAAGGCCACTGTGACCTTGACCTTTGACCTACTGACCCCAAAATCAATAGGGGTCTTCTACTGGTCATGACCAACCTCCACACCAAATATGAGGACTGTATCACAAAGCGTTGTCTAGTTATTGATCGGACAAGGTTTTTGTGGTCAAGGCCACTGTGACCTTGACCTTTGACCTACTGACCCCAAAATCAATAGGGGTCTTCTACTGGTCATGACCAACCTCCACACCAAATATGAGGACTGTACCACAAAGCGTTGTCTAGTTATTGATCGGACAAGGTTTTTGTGGTCAAGGCCACTGTGACCTTGACCTTTGACCTACTGACCCCAAAATCAATAGGGGTCTTCTACTGGTCATGACCAACCTCCACACCAAATATGAGGACTGTATCACAAAGCGTTGTCTAGTTATTGATCGGACAAGGTTTTTGTGGTCAAGGCCACTGTGACCTTGACCTTTGACCTACTGACCCCAAAATCAATAGGGGTCTTCTACTGGTCATGACCAACCTCCACACCAAATATGAGGACTGTATCACAAAGCGTTGTCTAGTTATTGATCGGACAAGGTTTTTGTGGTCAAGGCCACTGTGACCTTGACCTTTGACCTACTGACCCCAAAATCAATAGGGGTCTTCTACTGGTCATGACCAACCTCCACACCAAATATAAGGACTGTATCACAAAGCGTTGTCTAGTTATTGATCGGACAAGATGTGGTCTACGGACCGACATACCGACCGACATACCGACCGACATACCGACCGACCGACCGACCGACATGTGCAAAGCAATATACCCCCGCTTCTTCGAAGGGGGGCATAATAATTGTGGACTTGTCATTTTTTTCCACGGTTTGCACAATTAATCCAGTATCTATAGTTATTGACCAATAGCTATAAATATGGTTCCGAAAACCATAGATATCGGTGAAACTATAGATTTTGTCTGGGTTAACTATGCTTTTCGATCGGGAACTATAGTTTTCGGCGATACCCGCAGTTCTCGACCATAAACTATAGTTGTTGACGAAAACTATGGTTACTTCTCCGTTTGATAAAAAGTTTGGCTTGCTTAAAATTGCTTAAACAATATGTATGTCTCCACTTCATAAAAATCCTATGAAATATATTATGGAATTGCAGGCGCTCTGACAACCCTAGCACAAGAGGTTGTACCGACCGAGGGCCCTGGTTTAGCAAGTGCAGCTTACAGGAAAACTGTGGCCTGTGCGCTTCTCTACAAGGTAGCGTATACGAGTTACCAAAGAAATAGATATATACTAATATATTTATTACTCGTATATTCACAATGTGCAATAGCATTACCTAATAGCAACCATCAAAACACACACATGTTTTAATGAATCGAGTAAAATAAAATGTAAATGAAAGCAAAATTCAACAACAAATGCAACTGTACTTAACGAATGCATTATTCTGGAAATCAACCATTACTGTAATTTAGAAATTTCAAAATATCAATGTGTTGGCTATATCATGGTGGCCTAGTAACTTACAAATTAAAGAAGGAAACACAGTTTTACATACCCGATCCTATAAACAATACCAGACTAAATCGTTACATAAAAGGTGTCCTTATATGTCCGTTTCTTGGTCGTTTCAGTTTATCCTGCGCGTGTTGGGCGACAATGCCAGTTACCAGTACCGCAGTGCCAAGGACGTCCTCCATGACGTACGGCCTCTCTCTTCCGGTGTACAGACGTATGACACCAACAAGCAGGAATGGCCGCTCAATCAACCACTCAAGAAGATTGAGGCTGACATACAGGTAAATCATATTACGAACGAAAAGGAAACTGCAACCACTGCATGACAAAATGCCCTCCGCATTGACCGTTAATAGTTATTTCTATTTATAGACCTTTCTATTTATAGAAAAAACGCCAATTTATCATCAAAAGTGTCATAACCGAAAATTTTGTGCCATTGTTTTTTTGTTTTGTTTCGTACATGCATGGTAAGTTTTCATAAACAGACGAACTTTGTCCATTATTGATCGGTAAAAAATAAGGGTTTATCATGTTTATACTTAAGTGCATAAGAAATACAGACAGCATCGTACTTACAGAAATGAACAATTTTATTGTGTATAACAAATGCATATATGCGGTGCGCTATTGAATGGGGCTTTGTAAAGAAATTGGAAAATACATTTTTGTTTCGTGAGTTTGATCCAACGATTGTTTCAGTGTACAGGAGAAGCTGTATACGCCGATGACCTGCCGACACATCCAGATCAGCTCTACGCTACGTTTGTCACCAGCACCAAAGCTAATGCCACAATTCAGTCCATTAATTCTGATGCTGCATTGGTAACTAAATATTTTTAAACATTCTGTAATAGATTTGGAATAGCCATGCTAGGCGGCGGGAAGTAATATGCATTTCCACTACTGCCCATGAACAGGCTCACATATAACACATATGACAGACAGAAAGGATACACAATTAAAGCTCTTTAACTTGTGGTTAGAGACCCAGATAGGCAAATTTAAATTACCTTAGTGTTTAATAGAGAAACAATAGAACACACGATCAAGTTTATAAGGGAAATAAGAAAGGCAAAGGACTCAAATACATCACCGGATGTTCCTACTAGGTACAACATTGGCTGGCACTAAAATAGTTTTCATTTTTAGCTTTTCGGGGCATTAGTTGGCTTTTATGGCTTGGAAGGAACATGTTCAGTAAACAACTTGCATTTACTGACACATTGTAGCAAATTTATGTTTGGATAAACAATATATGAAAATTGGTCCTGATTACAAGTAGACATGTGTAAAGCAGTTCACGCAGAAGTGATAAAAACAGTACCCGCTTCGAAGGTGTCAGATCTCAGATAACTGATGCATAACCTTTACTTTTCTTGCTAGAATTAATAAAAGACTTAGCTTTAAAGCATATAAGTTAATCCCTTTTGAAATGGTACTAGGTATGACTGTCATCCTTTTGAAAATGAGTCATGATTACTATAGTTTATATGCGGAAGAGTATGTATAAGTCATAGACCAGAGAACTAATTTGAAAAGCTGCAAAATCTATATGTACGGAAAATATATGTACGTTAAATTTATAACATTGACATAGCAATAAGAGTATGTTTTCCCCAGAAAGTACCAGGAGTTGTTCGTGTACTGACGTCATTTGACATTCCTGCTACAGCTAAGAACGATGTTCAACCCCCAACTGGGTTCTCTATTGAATACGAACCGGAAGAGGTAAAAAAAAGAGTTTGCTTTAAGATTTAAATATGGTTGTGTTAGCATTAACTCATTTACTTCCTTACAAACATGACAAATACATACAAATACCGGTCGTTAAATATATAAGAGATTATTATAATTAATATTAATTTATCATTATTTTATTTTTATTATTATTATTATTGTTATTTTTATTATTATTATTATTATTATTATTATTATTATTATTATTATAATATCCATGCTATTTTTAAAATGGGAGTTTTCATATTCGAAACGTCAATATTAACACATTAATTTGACGGTTACTTCATGTTAAATAAAAGGTAAAATGAGAGAGAGAGATGAAGACATTTTTAATATTTCACTATCCCAGGCCGCAATCATAACGGAAAGTGCCTTACAGGAGATTGGGCCTGTCCAGTCCCCTAATAATCATGACAATGACTCTGTAAACCAGACTGCTCGTGCCGGAGATCCAGGTGTTCTCGCAGGCGGGTCTGGAGATTCTAATGATAGAATTATTGTTGATACTCCGTACACAGTGAACTTGCCGAGTGATATACAGACTGCTCGTGCCGAGGGTTCTAGCCCTGCTGGCGGGTCTAAAGATAACCAAATTACATCAGGCTGTGATGATCACGAGAGAGTGTCATCCCAAAACCAATCTGTACAATCCGGGGGCGACTCTCATGTGAAATCAAAGAATAGTACATCGGGCGGGGGTATCAGACAGAGAACTCGCAAAAGACAATCTTCAACAAATGACATAGAACCTGATAGCAAAAAGCAGAAAGGTGAGAAAAATTCTAAAGCAAGAGTGAAAACCAAGGTGAATCCTAAGTATAAAACAAAAAAGCAAACTAGTAATGGGGCTGCCGCTGAATCATCTGTTTTAACAGAATGTATGCCTGAAAGTGTGCCTGATTTTAACAACTTAGATATACCAGGATTGGCAAAGATGATTTTTAACATGCAACGTGAAATGAGAAGTATGTTCAACACGGTACAAAAAATTGATTCCAATATGAATGACATGATAGCAAATGTACACGTTCGGATCGACAATATTGAAAAGACCGTCGAGGACAAAGTCACAAACAATATGAAGAAAACACTTGACAACAGAATAACAAATGAAACTAATAAAATCAAGAAAATGGTGGAAGATAAAGTTAGTGATGCTAAAAGAGATATATTAGCGGAATGTAAAGCAGACTTTGAAGGTGCTACAAATAACATCCATGACCTTATCGACGATTTAAAACATGAGTCAAAGGAAAACCTGAGTCCAAATGGAATAGAAAGAAACATAATCCTTCGTAATGTGAGCGAATCCAATAATGAAGATACACTTGGAATAGTAAACAACATATTAGCAGATGGGGTAAGAACCAGAGTAAGAGCAATCAAAGCAGAGAGAAAAGGATCGAAACCGGGATCACGAGTTATTGTCGCCACAATGAAAAATGCATCTGATAAAAAGGAAGTGCTAGATACGAAATTCCGTTTAATTAGTTCTAGTCGCTATCGGGAAGTGTTCATAGATAGTGATAAAACTAAAGCGGAGCGAATACAGAGTGCCAATTTTAGGAAAATTATTGATTCAGTGAGAAGGGGTGATGTGAATGACCTCGAGGTTAGGGGCACACATGTTGTGTCACGCATGGATAGGAGAGAGGAACATTCCTGGGAAAAAGAGCATCGTCGTGGAAGTGCAAGTATTGTTGATCGGCATATGTCTGAAACATCTCGAGATAGGGGCTCCCCAAGGAATTCACAGAGAGACCACCGTGATAGTTCAGGTCATGTCGACAGGCGTTTGTCTAGCGAAGCATCTCGAGATAGACGTGACAGCCGAGGATTACCATGGAAACCAGAGAGAGAACAGTATTATTATTCAGGGGAACGAGGACAATATGACAGTTATGCTAACTGTGTTCGTGGTCCAAGAAACTACCGGAGATAGGTCATCAGCGGGTTTTGGAACGTTGAAGGGTGGAAATGTGATAAACATTGTGATAATTTTATTTTTAGAAACTTTTGTGTAAATGAAAATACCTTTGACATTTTAGGACTGGCTGAAACACATCTCATGAAGGATGAAGAACTAGCCCTTGATAACTATACATTTATTGGGAATCATAGAACCAAATTACATATTAATGCTAAAAAGGGCTCTGGAGGTGTGGCCTTTTTATTAAGCAATGAATTGTTAAAAGATTTTAATGTATCTGTCATTGATAATGATAATGAAGGTATATTGTGGATAAAATTGAAGTGTAAAAATAATTTTTATGAAAATATAATTGCATGTGTTTGCTACTTACCTCCTGAAAACTCCACAAGACAGGTAGATGGTCAAAAATTTTATGAAAATCTTTTGTGTCAAATTGTTAAATATCAAGAGGAAAACACTTGTATGTTTTTGTGCGGGGATTTTAATAGTAGATGTGCAAATGATCCAGATTTTATACCTGGTGTAGATAATGTACCTGATCGACATGTTGTTGATTTTTCAACAAACGGGTTTGGTTCATACTTAATTGATTTTTTAATCAATGTGAATTTTGCCATCTTAAATGGACGTAATACAATCAGCAACAACTTTACATTTATTGGTCCTCAAGGTGCATCGGTCGTAGATTTTTGTTTGGTACCCTACGAGTCTTTGCAGAAGTTTGTAGACTTTGAAGTTCTTACTATGTCAAATATATTAGAAAATTATGCTTTATTTAGTAATTTTCAGAATAATGATATACCAGACCATTCTTTATTAAAGTGGAAACATGTTTTATCAAATTATGGTTCTTGTAAAGAAAATGTACTGGATAGAAAAACACTAAACGCTAGCAAAGAAGTGTATGTTTTTAAAAATATTGATGATAATTTTATGTCAACTCCAGATGTTCATTCTAGAATTATTAGTACAATTGAACAGCTAGAAAGCTCTGTTTTATCTCAAAATAGTATAAATCAGGCTTATAAAGATTTTGTAAGTATTATTCATAATGAAATGGACAGTAAATTGAAACATAAAACAGTTAAGTTGTCCACTTCTAGGGTTACTAAGAAAAAGCTAAGAACAAAGAAACCCTGGTGGTCAGATGACTTAACTGTTCTATGGTCAGAAATGTGTAAAGCTGAAAAACAATGGCTTAAGTGTAAGTCAAGGGAAAGGTCTAATCTAAGACATGTATTTGTGCAGAAAAGAAAGCATTTTGATATAAGTGTCCAACGTGCTAAGAGGCATCATGTTAAACAAGCTCAGAGTGAATTAGAAGCAGCTGTAGATTCTACATCTGGTACATTCTGGAAAAAAATTGGGAATATAGGGTTAGGCAATGAACGCTTAAAGAAAATCCCTTTTGAGGTTAATTTGCCTGATGGCTCCTTATGTAATGACCCAGATGTAGTTCTTGAGAAATGGCGCACTGATTTTCAAGGTCTTCTTAGCCCGGATGACACTACGATAAACTTGGCTAATATAAGTGTAGAATTAGAAGATATTACTTCAGATAATTCTATTTTTAATCAAATGATACACATTGATGAAGTCATTAAATGTATTTTATCTTCAAAATCAGGAAAATCGTCAGGCATTGATGAAATCCCTAATGAATTACTGAAAAATGATGCAGCAATTGCAATGTTACATAGTCTTTACAATAGATGTTTTATTACTGGTAATGTTCCAGACGATTGGTCTAAAGGTATTATTTGTCCTATACCAAAATCATCTACATCTGATTCCAGAGACCCTTTGTCATATCGTGGTATCACACTAGCACCCACAATGTATAAAATTTATTGTAATATTTTGAATAATCGCATTACAAAATGGTGTTGTGATGAAGATGTTATTAAAGATGAACAAAATGGGTTTGTTAAAGGAAGGAGTACTATCGACCATGTTCAAGCATTGACAAATGTTATTGAAACTAGAAAACTGAAAAAACTATCTACATTTACAGCATTTATCGATTATCGAAAGGCTTACGACACGATCGATAGAACTCTTCTATTTGATAAATTAAGACATGAGGGACTGCACGGCCGCCTGCTGCAAGCTGTGATGTCTCTCTACAGAAGTGTGAAATGCTGTGTGAGATTGAACGGATTTAGCACTGATTGGTTTGACGTTAAGTGTGGCTTGAAGCAAGGTTGTCCGCTCTCCCCTATGCTCTTTAATCTATATATAAATGATCTTGTGACTTATCTAAACAACCTGGATATAGGTATTGATATAGAGGATAG